>JAZGTJ010000913.1:0-72400 GCA_036877575.1 Botia almorhae
AGAAAACAGTGACAGTTTACACAATTTAATAAAGCTTAGCCGTACATAAAAAGTGCTATAGAAATTAAGCTAAAGCTATAAAATTGTTAATGAAATAATTGCTATATAATAACTATGTAATAGCATTTATTAAGCCAATGTTTACAGTATTACACAGAAATGTAACTGGAATACTATTGCAATCTCTCTAAAAGGCTTGATTCCTTTCTTATTTGGCAGCACTATTGATATAGTACTAATGAATAGAAACCTTTATCAAAGTCTTGGATAAAAGAATGAGTCCAGTGCACTGAGCTAAAGTTTAAATTTCAACTACTTTTGATCAAAGCTGTAGTGATGGCGGACTGTTGGAATGACTGAGTGAGCATTGGCTCGCGTTTGATCTGCTGACGTGACAGGTATAGGTGCGCTCCCTTTAAGTGCCGTCTGCCAGCATGCATCAATGTCCCCTACACTCACGCTTCCCTCAATTCTCAGATGGCTTCTGTAGGCACAGGAACATGGCCATGTCATCTACCTGAGGGGAAGTGCAGAGCAACTCGGCAAAGAGACAGAGTGTGCTGTCTTAAAATTTCAAACTTCATTTTAAATTTTGCCCACTGAAGTTTGAAGCCTTGATTATATGGGGACAGAGACAGGTTGTTGAAATAGCTGTGGATGCGCAGGATCATTGCAGTATATGTGTGTGTCCCAAGCAGACATCTTGTTCTGGATAAAATATTCAACTCACAGTTTAAAGATAGAAGTTATATTAGTTAGTATAAGGTAAATATAGTCATTTTTTAAATGAATTTACTACTTTGGTTTGAGTGGATTTTGTACTTTATTAAATGTATATTAATATACATATAAATTTTAATGAAATTAATATTACATATAAATAAATATTATGTGACAATATACGACTATATATAAATATGACAGTTTATTAAGAAATATTTCAGGTGTTTCCCCTAATCGAAATGTTTGAAATGAAGAACGTTTTCTTGACAATATTTAAAATGGTATCATTTCATAGGTTTTATCTGTCACTTTTAAACTTTTTCATCCTGTGATTACAGAAATGCAGAGCATGTTTTTAAAAACCCTGTTATAGAAATATTTCCTTCAACTACAATACAATTTTTTTACAATAAAAATTGTACAACTACAATTTTTCGAAAGATACTGTGCTGAAAAAGAACAGGAAGTGACTGGATAGTACTGTCAGCTCTTTTGTTTCTCTTTTTCCGTTATTCTTCTCTCCTTGCCTTTCTCCCTTTGTAGCTCACAGCTGTAAGCAGCCAGAGAGCCCCCCTCATGTTGATGTTGTAGGGATGGATCTACCCTCCTATGGTTACACTCTCATCTACACCTGCCAAGCTGGCTTCTTTTTGTCGGGGGGCTCAGAGCATCGCGTCTGCCGGTCTGATGGAACCTGGACTGGGAAGATGCCTGTGTGTCGAGGTATCAAAGTCTTTACATTGTGTGCCAGCACATTCAGCGTTTCCATTCTTCAGCTTGCAAGCCGAATTTTCCCATCAGAAGCTTCATGCCCAGTCGTTCGTGCCTACTTAGATTTCAGAGCCAGCTATATTTTAAAGCAAAAAAATTGTATCAATAAATTGTGTAATTATTATACCCAGGTCAGCTCACGTTCTAAACGAAAACGGTACCATTAGACCATAACACTTTATTTACGTTTATATAAAGCACTGTGAAGTTGTTTAAACGTGATTTTGGTTTGCTCACATAAGGCACAGAATGTTTCGCTCCCATCACCAGCCATTTCCTGTTTACTTTGAAAACTAAAAGCAAAATAAACTGTTCTTATTTTTTATAGAATATTGCTATGTTTATTGTAAATGATTTATCTGTGTGCGTTATTTTTTTTTATGAGCGCTCATATTCTTTAATCAAAATCTAAAAATGTACTTCCCCTCTGGAACGGACCTTCTCAGACCTTCTCTGATGACATCAGTCTGACGGCTCGGGCGGCGCCGTTAACCACTCCCAGTAGTTTGCTGCGAGATTTGAAACGCCAACATTTCTAGAGCCAATCAATTGCCAGTAAAAAAACAAAAAGCCACGCCCTCCATTTTTTTATTTCACGTTTCATTAGAACATTGAAGTTAAGTTGGTTGAAACTGGTTCATACAGACTTTAAAAATAAAATTCTGTCTGCACTGTATTGTCACACATTCACATGTTCTCAAACATAGCAAGACCGAACAATCGTTTGCCTTTTCAATAACAAAGTCTTTGCACTTCCTGCCAAAGTGGCCATTTGAGCAGGTGGGGTGCCGGAGCACTAGCATGTGGCCAGCAGCGTGCTACAATGCTGCGATTTGTATCTTTCCAGCCTTCGTTCTGCAGCTCTGAGCGCAACCGCAGCAGCCAGCATACGCGGGCGTGCATGCACACAGCTGCACACTTCAGGCTTTCCAGTAATTACTGCACATAAACAGATGTGATTGTCTATAAAAAAACTCCCAAGCGATCGACTGAGGGCTTCCGCATACTGCGATGGAGGCTGCTTTTCCCCTCGTTTTTCTGCATCTCTATCCGAACCAGGAGGAGACTTTTATTTGTCATGGTGCGCTGCTTGATATGTTGACCATGTCACCCTCCCCCCTGCTGTCTGCAATCTCTTGATGTTCTTTGTGAAGATAAAAATGAGACATACAGTAGATCTAGTCCAACCCTTGGTGAGCTGCCTATAGAGGCAGCTTTAAAGACATCATAGGCTGTTCCAAATGGCAAGCGACTTAATTATGCCGCCTTCTAAGATACTTTGTTTTGGCCAAAATCTACCTGTGTATCCTGTGCAGTGAAAGAATGCAGGAAAAATGCATTAAACGTGTGTTGTCAGCATGACCTCTCAATTTGTTTTTAGAATAATTGCTTCAATGTTTTTCCTCTTACAGCAGGCTCTAAACTATCTGAAAAACCTATTAAACCTGTTCCAGGGACACCGAGTCCAAAGCTAAATGGTGGGTTCACTGTTATTATGAAGTAAAATGTTGTATATTTAATTTGAAAGACTACTGTATTACGTACACCTCATTTAGGATAAATAATTTCAGCTGAAAAGCCTCCGTCTTTGGCCACAGAGCACAGTGGTACCTCAAACACTATTTGTGATATATTCTAGACCACAGCCCCCGGAGGAGTACACTAATGAGAAGAAAACAGGTTCCAGTTAGTTTGATGGTAAAGCAGGCTGGCAGCCACAAGACACTTCACTGGAAGCTCAGGATAATCCTGCTGAACTTAGCTAGACTTTCTCAGGGCATAGCGCACATCTTACATGTATATAATTAGAGAGCAGGCTTAAGTAGGAGAAATGCTGGAGATTTTCAAAGCTCCGAGCGTTTAATGATGGGGTTCCTCCAGGCAGGAGCACCTATAGCACGTGATCCCTTCCAGCAAGCCACTTTCTAGAAATCCAGCCTGTTTCTAGGAGCTAATGGAACCTGATACAACAAAAATAAACACATTGAGGTACTGAGTTCTGACAGCAAAAATTCACTGTGTTCACTTGTTATTAACTCTGTGGCCAACGAGTTATTTACAGACTTGAATTTTGAATTTATTTATCATAAATTCAATAAATGATTCCTCATCTAAATGTTATATAAAATATATAATATTTACATGTTAGTAACACATTTCTCCATTTGTTTACAGTTCCTGATGATGTATTTGCTCCTAACTACATCTGGAAGGGCTCGTACAACTACAAGGGTCGAAAGCAACCAATGACTTTGAGTATCACAAGCTTTAATGCAACAACGGGTAGAGTTAACGTCACGCTAACAAGCAGCAACATGGAACTACTGCTTTCAGGTTAGTTTACTACCGATCCTGACAGATTTACAGAGTAACTGAACAGTCTGAACAGATTGTAATGCAGACAATTCAGATCGGAGGAAAAAAATAAGAGAGCGCGTGTTCTCGCTATCACAAAATCTGATTTAATCCATCAAGGTAAAATTCTACTGGAGCGATAACATTGTTCGTGATGAGTTAGATCATTAGACTATCTTTATCCCTACCTTCCAACCTCCTTCATCTACTGCCACTCGTGAATCTTTATAAAGCTGACATATGCTGTGCATCATCTGATTAATCTTGGATGCTGAAAATGGCCTCTCATTTGGCCGGCCATCAGCAATTATCACTGGAAAAGGTGAATAAACCACCAGTCGCTGGCGTGAAAAATGATGTCTGTAACATAATTGGTAAGCCAGCTAACAATTTTAGGTTACAAGAATGTTTTCCTAATGTTTCCATTAAGTAAAGGAGTTATATATGTTATTTTGAATGTTCTAGGAATGTTCAAAACATCAATTTTTCAGACGTTGTAATAATGTTGATGCTTGGTTATAAGAACGTCATTTTGTAATTATGTAATGTTTTTAAAACGTTCCCTGACTACTTATAAATAGTTTTAAATATAAAAAACTATCTACTCACATCACTGCGAGAACAATTTTTCATAATGTCGAGAGAACCTGTAGAGAACGTTAACAACGTTCTGAGAACGTTTCCTGTTGGCTGGGAACGCAACCGTAACGATGGAGACAGCAAAACATCGGCAGATCCTTCCCCACATGAGACTGTATGAGGAGCAACACATTTTATACGCTCGTCCAAAATATGGCATAATCTTACGTGTCGTGATGGTGTTATCCATTGAGCTCTTGTTTGAAGTTTAGAACAGAAGTACATGTAGACAGAAGAAGTGCCACAGCAGATGGATCTTCGCTAATTCAGGGTTTTTTTTCAATACTGTTGTTTATTTCCGGACTCTAATGTGAAGCAAGAATGTGTGTGGGTGTGTGCACGCAATTCAGTTTGACACACAGAGAGTGGCCGAGATGAGAGGGGAGCTGTGATAAAACACATCTTCATGCCATGTGTAGACAGCTGTCTGCTCTCTGTTCTCTGTCATAGGTGTCTATAAGAGCCAGGAAGCACGTCTGATGCTGCTGGTGTACCACGCGAAAGCCTCCTCTCTCTCCACACTCGGCAAGATCAAAGAGGAGTCCTGGACTCTGGATGGATTTGTATGTGCTCTGAAGAATCTGACAAAATCAATACATTCTATATTAGTATTACTCCGTTTTAAGTTACACGCCACAGAATAAAAATTCACAGATGCTATCTTTTTAATGTCTCAATTGTTTCTCCTGGACAACAGTGAGATGAAATGGAGATCTTGCTTTAAGTCCCCTAGTTTTTTAGGGTTTTTTCTAAACCCTAAAAGTTCTCAGAAGTTCTCAGAAGTTTGTATGTATATGTATATCCTTTAGATATTTAGAAGAGATCTCAATAATGTCTTAAAATGTGTTGAAATGTGTGCTAAGATTTGCCGGTATGTAACGTCTGCATTCAAATGAGCATATAGCGATCTAACATTGTACATTCAATTCTCCCAGGACCGTGTTATCTGAGCAATGCATTACAAATGAATTTGTCGTGTCACACGTCTTGTTTGTTTCTGACATTATTTGTTTTAAGATATTTGTGGGCAAACAACCAAGACAAAGTTAAACTTCACTACAACATACATGAGCTATAAAAACAACCTGTTTGCATTTTATGCAGCACTGAGATATCCCAGCATACTGTGCAAAAAGATGCTTTTGATGTGCCAGAATGGATTGTGAAGCGTAGTGACTCTGTATCTTACACCTGTTTTGGAGTCAGTGTGAACAGCACTGATTATTTTCCATTGGTTTACAGGCAGGTTGATCTGTTTTATTGTCCACTCAGGTATCTGCTGAGCCAGACGGGTCCACATATGTCTTTCAAGGCTTTATACAGGGTAAAGACTTTGGTCAGTTTGGCCTGCAAAGGCTAGGTATGTATCCTAGGTTTATTATTGTACATTTGCCCCATTTGCTGTATGTATTATTACCATTATTTCAACCTTAATCATTCTGTCATTTTGATCAAAACAGTATGAATTGTTATTAAACTGTAGGATGCTCTTTCCTTAATGATCTCTTTCCATTGAATTAAGTTTTTAATGAATACAGAAACAAATACACAGAGACTCAAATACATGATAAAAAAATAATGATTAATGAATGTTTTGCTCCATCTTTTGTAGGTTTGAATATGTCAGAAAGTAATAATTCATCCAATCCACCACATGGTACAAACAGTAGCTCTGTGGCCATAGCAATCCTTGTGCCTTTCTTCGCCCTGATATTTGCAGGTTTCGGATTTTATCTCTACAAGCAGCGGTAAGTCCGTCTCTCCAGCCCTGTTTGTTTAGTTCTTAGCCAGACAAATCAGAAAGAATTTGGGAATTAGCATCTGACAAAATCATCGTTTATTGCAGGATGGAAAGAAATAGCGTAATCAACAGATAATATCTTTAGAGACAGAGCTAGCGATTTTCCGCCATATCGAATGTGACCGTAATGAGACATTCGCTTTTCCTGCGTGTAATTGTGAAGTTTTCAGCTTGTACACACTGGAATTGAGTGTTTCCGGGTAAACCCTCAGAGCTCTTGCAGCGTTTCCTCTAATCGCCATCCTGATGTGATGTTTTCTTTGCCTGTGTCATCTCTGTGTAACAGGACTACTCCAAAAACCCAGTACACAGGCTGTTCGGTTCACGAGAACAACAACGGGCAGGCCGCCTTCGAGAACCCCATGTACAACACCAATGCAAAGTCAGTGGAAGGCAAAGCTGTCCGATTCGACCCCAATTTAAACACAGTCTGCACAATGGTATAATTACATCCACCCAACGCAAAGAACACCAGTGGATTTTTATGGGGTTTTTGCTTTGTTTTCAAAATCAAGGTGGATACAATCGCATAATAGTCACGGACGGATTTATCTGAGACCTAGAGAGGATGTCTAGCACAAACATTGTTGCCCTTCCTCTGATAAATAAAGCACACTCTTCAGGAACCGTTTGACTATGTGCACCTGCAGAGGACATGTGGAATATGAAACACATTGTCATGGGGGATATTTGCTCTGAAAACTCGCTCCTGAAAAAAATTTCATGTCGGAAAGCATGAAGAGATTCTTCTGCTACCTTATTCACACTCCGTGAGTGCTTCTTCACACCTGACTGGGAATTTTTTTAGGGTACAGGGATCTGTAAATCTACTTGCATATATATGAGGAGCATTCACCACTTATATTTTTGTGCTATATATTACCACCTGAGAGAGGCCAAGACAGAACAATTATATCAAGAGTTTATAAGGAATTTAAAAGATTTGCTCTTCACATCGACCGACAAATGATTTCTCGGACAGTTTTGTACGGTGAACGTTTTATTTACAGTTCATTCACAGCCATTCCTTTCGACTTCAATTCCTGATGTCCACGGTCATCTCTGTGATTGGACATTGAGGCATTCATGTGTGACGTGTTTGGTTACAACCAGAGAGAACATGTGACACAAAATGTTTGAATTGATGTATAGGATAGTGATACATTGTGACCTCCTGGGTTTTTTTAAATAATTGCTATAGTTCTTTGATATTAAAGTATGTCTGACTCTCTGTTGTCGAGCTCGGATTGGGCCACAGGACGTGTGTCAGCATTTTGACCTGAAGCCTGCAGATAAAATTTTTACTGAAGGTATTTATTTTATTTTTGTATTATTTTACGTTTTTTTAAAATTCGTGTTTTTGTGAAGAAGGTTCATTGATCTCCATCTGTATTCACCATCTGACAAATCTGATACGATGATTTGTTCATTATACGTAACAACTTGCCATTCTTATTGTTACTATTATTATATAGAATTTGTATAAAATGAAATGCACTTGACATTTATACACTATACTTTTATATAAACCTCAGATTACATAACATCAGAGAAATGCATGTTTCTTAAATACAGTATATTGATATATGGTGGCAACAATATGATCATATCTATCGTGTATATACGGGCCATGAAACACTTTTCCAATTATGTCTGACCTTAATATAACACAACAGAAACACTATACACCACATTACTTAACAAAAGCCATTGATATTGTGCCAGCCTGTTCTTTTGAAGAGAAATGTTCTGTTCAACATGTTCCGGTTCTGATAAACCCAAGACTAAAGTGGGTTTGCTTAAACCAAACGATCAAAGACTATCACGAATGTGCAGTTGTCACGCAGAAATTTACATCGAAGGCGTATTATAATATAAACCACGTAAGCTGTGTTATGCAAAGTAAGAAACACTATGATAAATTACATACGGATAAAATTACATACAGTTTTTGACATCACAATGAGCTGGGTCAGACAATGTTGGTTATGTGCTTCCAGGTCTCCAAGCTGTGAGATTCATTCCAGTGCCTTCTAAAGTACTCCACGTTTTTCCTAAACAGATCATATGAAAGAATATTTACAATGCTTATGTCATAGAGTGAGTATGTACAGGTAATGTTGTGCCAGAGTGAACCCTGCAGACTTCAGGAGGTTATGCTGACATCACTGTCCAGGAGTTTCAAAATCTAACAAACCGACCTGTGATATTTCCCGTCTTCATTTCTGCACTCAGCGTCAGCCATAAGGATTTGCAGTCTTGCACACCATTTAATTTCATTTCTATAGTTACATTTTTCCTTTAATTCCAAATACATGGCAGATTTTTACACAGTGCCTACCAAAAACCATATGACCCAGGTCTGCTGCTTCTTCACCTCTACTCATTTCTCACCTGTGCTGGTTTTTCTTTGCCTTTTTATTTCTTCCACCAACAAAACGTGGTTCAAAATCTCAGACGTTTCATCTAATGCCACAGCCCCGGTCCAAGATGTTTTAAGTACCTTCGCCAGTCTAAACTTAATACCAACAACAGCTTTTGCTATAACTGACTGCAATAACAGAAAACACACAATGATGATAAAAACAGACACGGACAATTTGTGATCAAGCGGATGAATATTTGCAGTACAGCTGGGTACTACTCCCATATTAATGCATTCAAAAGAGATATTAAAACAGAGGGTAAAAAAGCATAAAAAAAGTTTTGTAAAGAAATATATTTTTATGAAGAACTTATTTGTAAAATGTATGAAACTATTATGTAAATTTTCAATGCAATGTAAGATTAAAAAGGCTAATTCCTTTTGTAATGAGTCTTCCTGTTCTTTCATAGTTTCAATACTCAGAAGGTTTTAGGATGATGGTGAGCACAGGTGTGTGTGATTAATGTTCATGGAGTGTTTAGCACTGTTTTTTTGATGTAATTGGATCAATTATGCAGTACGATGTCGACTTCCAAAACGTACCAAATATAAGAAAATTTATTCTTCCAACATTCTTGAACACTTAAATAATTGTTTTCTTGTTTAAAGCAGGAGAATTACAAATTCAGTGTAGGCACATTTTTTAATAAAAGTGTTTTTTAAAATGTGTTTCCCTTAATATTATTCGAGTAATCCGCTAGACTCATCTTATAAGCTCAGTGTGAGCATTGTTCTGCGCACAACGTGATTGATTAAAATTTCACAATTAAACATTCCTGTTTACCCCCTACTCAAATGTCACACTTGTGTGCTTCAGTCAGATTGGTGTTGCTATGCAACTATTTGATTGACACCTTCTATCACAATTTGATGCACTGAGTGGAGTTAGAAGCTCCAGAATTCCCTGTAGGGTGGACCAATCTCATTTCCCCTTTGACATTGTCTTAATTGCAGTGGCAGTCTGCAAATTATTAAATTGTCTCTGTGGCTCCACCCACGGCAACTGGGATTGGTACATCCATCATGTGACAGTGTTGTTGAGTTCGTGTATGGCTTTTGACTTTGTGAGAGTTGTGGTGAGGTGTGCCTACTAACTTTACACAGAGTTTCACTGTAGAATATATTTCAAGCCAATTTATAGTGGCCAATGAGTGCATCAAGAAGTTATACTCGGACAAGCTATCTGTTAGCATATATCTCAAAGGCAGTTTCTTAGCTGCTCTGTCAATGGAAAACATGTTTTATATCCACATAACAAGGCGTTATGGCGTCTACCAGCAACGACTGCCAAAGCTAACCAGCCAAACCTTGAACTCCTACTGTTCCTAATGTTAACTGTGTTGGGAAATTATAGAGGTTGAAAAATCAAGGGAATCATGAAAATCATGTATCTTTGAAAGCTAAATTGCACTGTCTAACCAAATAATGACTCAACAGTGTGGAGAAATACATTTTAAATGTTCCTTTTGTGTCTGAACAGTTTGCATCATGTGGGTCATAGGTAACTCCTTTGTGTCTGCAAATTCAAAGGAAATTTTAACTAAATTGTCTCAATGCTTGTGTGGGAAATCAGTCTTTGTTAGTGTCAGTATTATTTGAGCCCTTTTGATGTGGCCACTTTCAGCTCTCTGAAAACATTAAACAAACAGTAAGAAATAACAAAGGATGACACAGTCTAATGAATATGGTACATTGTAAAAAACCACATGAATCAAGATTATAGAATATTGATTTCTCCCAGCTGCCTAAAAGAAAGATGAAAGAGAGCAGATGAAACGGGCTGAAGAAGTGCTCTGTTCTTGGAAGTGTACGTTCCTGACAGACTCTGTGATACTAACATTTACAGAGCACTGAATGTAAGACCAACTCTAGTTTGTGACGAGGGGAAAAATTCAAACAGTGTGAAACATTGCTGCATGCATCCATTTAAGCCAATTATTTTTTTTACATAGAAATGATGGAACGCTACAGACTCAGAATTTTACAGAACAATTTTACTGGCAGATCTTTTTAGGGACAATGATTCCAACTGGTTGTAAACTGGTTTCACTTTAGAACAGATTTTTTATTATCGAGCGTTGACCTTTCCACCGTATTGAATTGTACAAAAATGAACAATGTTGAAAATGTCCTTTTTAGGGAAAATGAAGTATTTAATTGCATTGCATTTTACATGCTGCGTGCCATGCAACTTATATTTGTGACAATCCATTGGTTAGAAAACACCGGTTCAAGCTTTGTCAGGATCATATTTGTGTCTACCAGTCAAAATTGGTTGGAGGTTCTGTCTACACTTGTGTATGCTTCATCTCTAGCCCAATGAAAACACACATCAGACCGCACAGATGCAGTATAATCCTGCAGTCGAAAGCTTACATATCTGTGTCACAGTAGAGCTGGGGTTCATGTCCGGCCTTTCATCTCACCGCTGCTGCGTTTTAGAACGGAACAGCTTCAAGCACATATATCTCTTTCAGAAGAACCAGCAATTTTTCTCTTTCTACATCATTTCACGCCAATAGTGAGATCAAGGTTACTTGTAAAATTTCTGCTTTGCCACAGTAAAGTGGGAGATGACACCCCAGCATTTTGCGGCGCTCCTAGCATAGTGCTTTTAAAGGTGATATGGGTAATTTTTAGATGTTAAAATGTGTTTTCCTTTCTAACTTAATATGCAGAGGCAACTTTAAGTCGTTCACCGTTTTTAGATTTTCAAGGGAAACAATCTGTCACTTTCAGCAATATAGGCTCAAACCAGTGGCTGTGATTTTAGGGTGTGTCTTTCTGTTTCTCCAACCAATGGCAGACAGAGGGGGCGTGTTTGAAGAACCTATATGAAAACGATCATTGTTTTTGCAACACAGTTCTGTTTGCTGATGCTAAAGGCATAGAAATTACATATCTCAAGCATTAGGCTGTAAACTAAAGAAATATCTGTTACCAAGGGAGAGAGTATTTGGACAACAAATTGAAGTGACTGTGTTAATCAAGAAACGTATTTAGTTTCAATCAGATTATAGCCGAGACTGCATTCTGTAGCCAAAAATCAGATCTATGCCTATGTTTCAAGTTCACACCTTACCCTTGTTGTGCATGTACAATAAATCACTCAGCTGTGAGTTTCCATATCTGGCATCCCATGTGATCGCCATGCCTTAATACCTTCAGCAGAACCCATACTGCTGTTCTCATTTCCCACTGGCTGCAGACTCAGATTGCAAATGCACTCATGGCTACTCAAGAAAGCGAGTGCAGATGTCTGCTGTTTCTGTCTTTTGGCTGCATCTGCCCGCGTCCACACGCTAATGAGATTCTTAGAGGCCTGATTAAGCACGCTGCTCCTGAACCTCAGCTGAGACAATGAAACAGCCCAGCCCAGGTGGAGGACATGACCTGCAAAGGCGAAATGCCATTTTGAAAGGCAGTTTAGTAAAAAGTTGGTCCCAAATAACATGAACTGTTTTATTTCAAAGGATGGTTAGTTTGCGTGAGGGGAGAAAATGTGCTTTGAAGTTCTTTCCATTGTTGTCTTCCAAGGTCACATTCCTTTCCATTGCTGAGGAACAAGTGTGTCCTGCCCTGAGATTTGATGGATGTTTCATACTAGGATGACACTGTAGGCGCCATATTAGAATGAATGCATGACAAAGCCCTCCACAGTAAAGCTCACCAGAGAGTTATGATCATTTCCAATTAAAAGTAAGCAATTCAGTTGTCATGGAGGAGTAATGGAAGTTCATATTCTCATACTCTGAAACCCCTCACCCTAAAGGTAATATGCTGGAAATGGCCATCTCTATTCCTTCTCGCCCAAGCACCCAGTATGATTTATGCAAACTGCTTGAGAAGGTTGCGCTATTGTCATTAAGAACAAAGGACAATATAAGGGCATCACGCGAGGTTCATATGCGTCAAACAGCCGAACACATTGACCTCAGGTTCACTACGCATGAAAGCATGAAGTTCTGTCTTTTATATATTATCTGAACAGGGTGTTTGATTCGTCCAGTTATTTTAAATGCTGTCCGTTAAAAATGAAATTGAAAATGAAATGGCTTTGAAAAATGTTAATTGTAAAATCAATAATCATTTTATATATTTTTTTAAAATTACTATTACGTTTTTTTCCAAACCTAAAAATGCATGAAGAGCTAATCCAGTAAATTTTAAGTTGCACTATTCTGTGTATCTTAAACTGTGAAAATTAAGTTATTGAATATAGTGTAGTAGTAGTGAATGTTACTTTAAAACAATATTATTGCCGTTTAACAGCTTCCCAATGATTCAATTTCAAACTGTTACATAAACAGTTCTTTCATAGTTTCACAGACTTGAATGTCCTTTCCTTGTCCTTTCAACAATTTACCAAGCTGGTTATATTACATTTAATATTCAAATTTAGGGTGCACAATGTATGCTTGAGTGAGTTTGTTCCATTATCACCCTTTAAATGAATCTTTTAAGCAAAAATTGCATGCCACAAAAATTGCTTACCTCTGCGCTGTTTTATAACATGAATTTATTGCAATGCCCTTATTTACCGCAAGACACTTAAGAAAACATGTTATTGACATGCAAATTAATATTAACGTTTTCTACAGTCGAAAATAGCTACAATAAGGGTGACAAGTTACTAACACTCGTTTATATCAATGGCTTCAGAAGAAAATACTCAAGAAAATACTAACAAATGTCATATTGTCATAACAAATGTCAATGGGAAGTTTAAGTCTTGGGGAATTGGGGAAAAGGTGGACGTGGAAGTTTGTTTACATTACTCGGAAAACGCTGCATCGACCTCCTCTTTATTCTGGTCTTTGCATCTCTCCATGAGGCAGTGTGAGGCTATGCAGTCAAACTGCAGTGGGAATAAAGTGGGATGGAGTGTGTGCACCATCAGGTGGCCGTAAACTGCATTTTCAGAGTATTACAATTACATATTTGTGTAAAAATAATAATGATTTTGAACTTTTGTTTTTCTCTCGAGGGTTGGCAGCGCATGACAAAGTCAAATGTAAAGATAAATTAATGAACATAATGAACCTAAACTACATATACTGCTGCTACTAGTTTTCCTAGAGGTACCTTTTCGTTTTATTGCTCTGAACCTTAAATGTTCTGAACATTAGATGTTACTGTTCCAAGAATACAAATAAAGCAATGTAAGTACATTTAACTGATCATTGCTATAATCGTCATGCATTACTGTTCGCATACGACTTACCACAGCTGTCAACCCTCACGACAATTAACAATAGTTTAAATAGAGTTTATACCAAAAACGAGGTTAGTATAGTTAAACCAAATTAACCGCGTTGTTGCTACAGCGACCGTGGTTTTACCATGGTATTTGCAGTAAAACTGTAGTTATACAAACGCGAATCAATGCGCCAAAAAACGTAGTTAGTACAGTTTTTTGACTCCACCATAGCATAGTTTAAGCACAAAATGACAACGATTTAAGATCATTTCAAACATGAAAAAACATTCTTGTTACATTCCAAGTTATTCTGGCCACAATACGAACTGTGCATTTCTCTTATAATCTATTTGAGCATCATTTAGTGCTGGCGTGACACTTTCAGCTCGTTTTAAAGAGCCCCGTGGTGGGAGGGGGCGTCGCCATTTTGTTTGTTTTAGTGAATCTGTACAGTGGGAGGAGGCTGGGAGAGATACCCTAGATACGGTTGCTAAATACGGAAAGCTACGATAGGACCGCTTTTCGTAAGTATTTGTGGTTTAAACGTCAATTGGACTTTACTGCATGCATTGGAAGCGCAATTATTAGTATTCGGGCATGAATACTGCTAGAAAATTGTACACTCTCCCCACAGCAGCGGCAAACGACAGACGCCGTGTAACATCAGACTCCTCTCTAAATGTATCTTATTAACACAACAATGAGGCGATATTTGAAGAATATGTGTTTGTCGCCTTTGCGCGGGTAATCCACGACCGAAATCCGCACATGGCGCGCGCCGCAGCACGCATTCCAAACAGATGTTGATCTCGCGACAGCAGACCGTTAGCTTGCTAGGTTCTCTGTTAACTAAAGCTATATAATATTCACAATCAATAAAATAATTTAATAGACTTGAATAGACCTTCGCCCTTAAAAACATAAAGATTTTAAAGACTTTAAGTGCACGGTGAGTCCATATTGTCAGTCGTTCAGCATCACACAGGCCAGACTGACAGCTGTCACACATCCATATCTGTACTGTGGGCGTCTTCCCGGGAAAAACCGCAACCAATGTAGGCCACTGTAGAAATATATATATTAGTCTTACTGAGCTGTATTAACGTGCATGCTTTGTTACATTTCAACATGTTCTTGTTACATTGTTTCCATCAAATGTTGTTACTTTTTTTATTTTTTCGGAAACATTGATACAATGTAACATCACTACAACACTCACACAATCATTTAAAGCTATCGAATCCATTATTCAGAGTTTACACTCATGGACAACCTGAAAAAACGGAAAATTATGTTTTCCAAATTTGGAAAATCACAAAAATAAATTCATAAAAAGGCATGGAAATGTCTATGGTGCATTTCCATATGAAACATCAGTTGACACATCAGTTTCGGTTAATTAGTTACAATAATTTACAAATTGGTCAAAATGATTGTAAGCGAATCACAAACAACTGTAAAGGACATGGAAGAGTTTTTGAAATTCACCTGTTAAACCATTGAGGTTTGTTGTGTGATGTTCTGTCTAATTCCGACCTCGTTTGATGCTCCAGGTTCATCGCCTCCCACCACCTTAGAGTGAGAAGGTGCAGGGACGATGTTCTATGCTCACTTTGTCCTCAGCAAACGTGGGCCGCTGGCCAAAATCTGGTTAGCGGCCCACTGGGATAAGAAGCTGACAAAGGCACACGTGTTTGAGTGCAATCTGGAGAGCAGCGTGGAGAGCATCATCTCGCCAAAGGTTAATGGACTTAAAATGCCATCAATCTGTGTATTTTAAGTTGTTAATGTTGTTAATGTAAGTGTTGCTATTGTATTGTATTGTTACATCAGAAAACCACATTCACTTATAATGTTTGTTTAATTTAATAGGTCAAAATGGCACTCCGTACATCTGGCCACTTACTTCTGGGAGTTGTAAGGATCTACCACAGAAAGGCCAAATACTTGCTGGCAGATTGTAATGAGGCTTTTATTAAGATTAAAATGGCCTTTCGCCCAGGTAGGTTGTGGCAGTGCTACATAGAAAATACATTTTGTTGCACGGCGGTATGTGTACTGGCGGAGGAATGCAATGCATTGTGGACTGTATAACAGGTGTGGTTGACCTACCTGAGGAGAACCGTGAAGCCGCCTACAATGCCATCACACTACCTGAGGAATTTCACGACTTTGATCAGCCGCTTCCTGACCTGGAGTATGTGCTGTTTAACTCGCTTTTATCTTAGCATATAAAATAGACTCTGTGCCGTCAGAATGAAATGCAGATCCATTGGTTAGACTTTCAGCTCAGTGTTGAACTGTCCTGTGTTGTGCATTACAGTGACATTGATGTTGCCCAGCAGTTCACCCTGAATCAGTCTCGTGTGGAGGAGATCACCATGCGAGAAGAAGTGGGAAATCTTAATCTGCTGCAAGAGAATGATTTCGGTATGGCATGTTCTTTTTTAATGATTTTAATCATTTTTTAATTGATTTATATCATGTTACAAGACAGAACTGTATGCATAGATCAAAGCTGTTTGCTCTATGCAATATGCATCATTTTTCAAGTTGTTGAACAGTTACATTTAGTTCACATTTTGCAATTTGACACACGAGCAAACAATGTCTGTCAAGTTCCCAGAGTAAACTAGAGTAGTACATGTATTCTACTAGAGTAGAATTTGGCCCTGAACTGCATAATATAACTAATTGGTTCTGTTTTCAAGTAAGGCAACCCCTGCTGTCTGGACCAGCAGCAAGCATTGACCCTACTGTATATTGTTGTTATCATAAGGATTGTTTTATATATCAAAATATTTAACACATTGTCCTCCACAGCTGATTTTGGGATGGATGACAGAGAAATGATGCGTGAGGAAGGTGCGTTTGAGGTGGACATCATCCATGGGGCATCTGCATCTAACCTGCTGCTGGAATCAGAGTCAAGTAGTGGGCAGATAGCCGACAAGTCCAATCACCTGGAGTACGACCAGTATAAGGATGACTTTGGAGACAACCCTATGGAGAGCAGTGAGGGAGGCATGCTGGGTAAGTGGAGGAAGTCCAAGTACTCATATCTATGTGAAAAGGCACCGTACCATTTATTACAAAATGATTACTTATTATAATTATTATTTAATGCAAAAACTAAATCTAAAATATTTGTTTTTAAAGCTGCAATCCAAAACTTTTTTGGTAAAAAAATGAACAAAAATCAATTATTAAGCAAGTGCATAACAGATCAATGTTCAACACAATCTCGTTTACTTACCCTGAATTGCATTGGCAAGTTCGTAATTATGATTTGCAGTTGGAACTGTTCGGTTCGATTTCTCAGAAAATGTCAGTTTGACGTCAAGTCTGTAAACAGAAAGATGATCCAGCTGCTGTATTGTGTGTGCGGCTGAGAATGGTGAAGAATTTGTAGCTTTTTCTTATGGCAGTTGCTTAGAATTTAAACTTGTCATCCGTGTTAAAAACACAACGGAATGAAATTGTTTGTTTCAAACAGAAATGGCGATAGAGAGGCAAAACGTATGGATTGCAACCTCAAAATGTTAATATATTTTGCTTAAGTGTCTATGTACCTAGAACACAGTACTGTATATGTATAAATCAGTTGAGACTGAGCTTGCTGGTTGCTGTACCTCCAGTGGACAAACTGCTCAGTAACGAGGATGGAGGTGGTATTTTTGATGACCCTCCAGCCATCACTGAAGGTGTGATGATGCCCCAGGACCATGGCGGAGACGATGATGATGATTTTGACAATCTTTCTCGTAAGAATACACATAGCAGCTTTAACCTAACCATGAAATCAATTATATTTCATTTACTGGGGTAATTTCGGTGTTACCAACAATTGAAACTTTAGTCTTTTGTCCAACAGCAGCAGGAGGTCCAGACAGTCCAGATTCTGGTCCAGTGGAGCAGCTCCCCACCATGACAGATCAGACAGAACAGACCACCCTGGTCCATAATGAGGAGGAGGCGTTTGCTTTGGAGCCCATTGACATCACAGGTGAGTCAGAATAGCAAATAATGCACTTCATTTAAAAAGTTCCTAAGACTAATTAAACTAGGGGTTCATTTTGACATTTTCCATAAGAGCACTAAAAGTAATTTTAAGTGATGTTGCCATGCTTATAATTGGCAATATCAGTGAAGGAGACCAAAGCAAAGAGGAAGCGGAAGCTAATTGTGGACAGTGTAAAGGAGCTGGACAGTAAGACCATCCGTGCTCAGCTGAGTGATTACTCGGACATCGTCACCACCCTGGATCTGGCCCCGCCCACCAAGAAGCTGATGATGTGGAAGGAAACAGGAGGAGTGGAGAAGCTATTTTCCCTGCCAGCTCAGCCGTTGTGGAACAGCAGACTGCTGAAGGTCAGGATGGATCTCTGGAACAAGTTTATTAGTTTGTTAAGATTTATTAACAGCACAAAGGATTAATACAGGCTGGAACAAAATACATGAGCAGCCTTGAATATTTCTGCTGTTTGCCTCTTATCAAACAGAGAAGAATCTGTTTAAGCCTTAGGTGAATATTATTTTTATGGTCTTTCCATAAAAAATACATTTTCTCAGTGTATTGCCTACAGATACATTTTGCATTAATTTACAGGTATTGGTCTTACACTTAAAAGGTGAATTGTGTAAAATGTTTTTTATAATAAATGAGGTACAAAGTAGTATTAAGATACAGTAGAACATATCATACAATGGCTGATTTATGTTTACTGTGTATCTATGAATAATGATTATATTCACTGGATGCGTCTCTAGTGTCATCTGTTCTGAGATCAGCTCTTCTTCTCTGTGCAGATGTTCACACGGTGCTTGACCCCTCTGGTTCCTGATGAATTAAGGAAGAGGAGGAAGGGTGGAGAAGCAGACAGCTTGGATGAGTTCCTCAAAGACTTGGAGAACCCCGAGGTTCCACGAGAAGAGGCTCAGCAAAGAGATATCATTGGTAAGAGAGGATGACTCTCCCACTGTATCACCTACTAACTGAATCAAATGGATCATAATGTGGTACTGTTTTTCTTGTTTGGCTTTTCTAGATCAGACTATTTTGGAGGAGCCCAGTGTTCTGCAGGCTTCAGCCATGGAAGGTAGTCGCACAACCCTGGACGAGTCAGTCATGCCTCCCCCTTCTGGACACCGTGGACAAAAGCGCAAAGCTCAGGACACAGAGCCTGCCTTATCTGTGAGTCAAGCTTTCAGAATAAACAGACTCTGCTGGTCTGAGTCCACCTTTCCCTGCCAAAAATCCATCTGAGCATGTGGTAGACCACTAATATAAAGCATCTGTCATCAGAATAAGATATAAACACATAACCAATTAAATTAAACTTTTAATTAAATGCATTTCTGTTCATGATTTGGCCCTTTTAAATTTACCAGGGCAGATGCTCATACTGACAACAACCACCAGGTGGTGCTAAGTGTGTCTTTCAAATGCCATAAAAATATGTCTCTGCTTTTGTGACATCTGGAGATTGGAGAGTGGAGTCCAAAATCCTAGACCACTAGAGATTGCAAATTTGCATTTGTAATACCCAAAACCAATTCATTACAAATGAAATTAATGGAAAGAAAATATTTGGTTTATGACAGAGTGCACTTGATTTGACTTGGACTTCTTCAAAACATGACTACCCATATTTTTTCCAGTATGATTTCACAGTCATCAATTTAAATTTACAATTTAAAAATCATCTTGTATGCTTTAATGCAAGCAAGGAAGTTTTGTGCAAAGGAATAAGCATGTATATAATGTCCGTTCTAATGAGTCTCTGCTCTCCCTTTTCTCCTGAAGATGCTGGAGGACGATCGTTCCTCCATTGTGTCCACACGGCACGTGAACATGCAGCAGGTGGATCTTCCCCCAGAGGAGCCAGCCAACATCTCCCAACTCATCCCTGAGCTCGACCTGATAGGAGAGAAGAGCAAAGACAAAAAGGACGATGAGGACGAAGAAGAGGTCAAACACTGCAGATTAATCTAGCCAATAAGAAGAATTGTTTAGTACAGCCAAACAATCTGCTAAAATGTCATTTTGTTTTACAAGAGCAACATAGAGACAATATAGAAAGAAGGAAAGAAAATATAGACCGGGTGGTACCCCGATTCAGTTTGATTTATTACATTTACATTTAGGCATTTGGCAGACGCTTTTATCCAAAGCGACTTACATTGTATTATACTACACATTGATCACTATACATTGAATATGTGCAATCCCTGGGATTGAACCCATGACCCTAGCGTTGTTAACGCCATGCTCTAACCACTGAGCTACAGGAAAGTTTGAAGTTATTACATTTGTTATTTATTGTACATTTTGTAATATTGTACATATTACAAAAGTTATTACATTTGAGTACCATTGTACTGTTGGGATCTTTAAACCAGTAGTTTATGCACTTGCATTAGATAATGTGACCCGTCAGGTCTCTTTACTCAGTTAACTGTGAATATGTGTTTTAAAGGAGGAGGAGGGTCAGAGCGGAGACCAGGATCAAGAGGAGAGGCGATGGAACAAGAGAACCCAGCAGATGTTGCACGGATTACAGGTTTGCATTCATTTTATAACTGCTTTCTGTCAGTATAATACAAGACATGATTTAATATCAGTAAATCTATTTTTCTCAGAAGTGTTTTAATGGCATAAGTACCTCGGGTTTGTAACTGTTCGGGTTAAACACATCTGTTGCTTCTGACTGTTATTACGCAGCGAGTCATCGCTAAGACTGGAGCAGAATCCATAAGCCTGCTGGAACTGTGCAAAAACAACAACAAGAAACAAGCAGCTGCCAAGTTCTACAGCTTTCTGGTGCTGAAGAAACAGCAGGCGGTGGAGCTCCGACAGGACGAGCCCTATAGTGACATCATCGCTACCCCTGGCCCCAGATTTCACATTATATAGACTCTTTACAGTCTACACTGACAGGTTGTGTTCTTTATAATGGTTTTGATTGTATGTGATGTGTTGATTGTCTGTGCATGTGAGTTTTTATGCATAATACATGTGCTGTCTGTCTCACATGCAAAAGAGAAAAAAGATTTTATAAAAAAACAGCCGTTTTACTCCATACGAGCATGCACAAGATTTGAAAAATGTACTGAGGTAACAAAAAAGGAAACTAACAGTTCTAAACTAACATGTTCTTAACCGGCCTGGTGAGGTTGAAAACACAATGTAATAAAAAAGCTTATTTTAGTGAATAACAAAGGTGGTAGATTTTTGTAGGAAAGTTTAGGTCTGATTCCAATTATTGCAATGAAGTTGCATAACCGTGTGTACTCTAGTAGTTTGTTGCATTTATTTGGAAAGGTTTTACGCCTTCAGTTTGTTCTCTTTAATTAGGAAAGGTTCTCAAACGCTTCTGTTTGCTATTATTTATTGGCCGAGGCCCTGTCATTTTGCATGCTTTGAACTACATGTTGACATGCAAGAAATTTATGTTTACTTTCTTGAAAGTGTTTTCTTTGTTATTTAAAATTTCAAACTGAAACTTAACATTTTAGCTGCTACAAAAATGGTCAAAAATACAATTCTGTTATATAGTTCTGTGAAACATTAAAGGAACGTATTGACCTAAAGATGTTCTTTCTGTTCTTTTTGTCTCAAACAGACACACTGCAGTAACATTTTTGTAAACATTCCCTAAATTGTAAACAACCTCTAGTATTTTCATCTAAATGCAGATAGATCAGCCTTCTAAATGTCCAGAGATGACAGTGCTCTGTTTTGGCATGTTTTGGTATGATTAATTACTGTCTGATACAGTGTGACACAGTCTTATTAACGTCTCAAACTATTTAAACAGTGTATAATACTGTTGATGATAATGCGCGTTGACTGATTAGACTGTGTATGCCTAAGCACAAGGGGGCGCTGTAATTCTACCTTGGCATTTGCGCACCACCAGCGAAGAGCAAGACTGCGAGCAACACATGAGAATGTGTAGCCTACTGGTGAAGTCCTTATACGTACCTAACGCGAAGTTGTATGTGTTGCTGCTGAAAACAGGTAATAACTTTTTTAAATGTCATGCTATGGCTAAGACATGAGGGTTAATGTAATCCATGATAAAACCTGAATACGCCGTTCCATTATAATTTAATGCATTATTATATTACGAAGTACAATCGTTCGCAGCGCTATATAATGATGTGTTTTGTAAGCGTTACGTCGTCCATTGTAAAAGACGTATTCAAAAGGCATATAGGACATAAAGAATGTGTTGTGAAAATGAACAGAGGAAAAATGTACAGAGAGAGAATTCTCACCGATGGTAGTTTTGATGTAGCATCACACACCCAATACAAGTTGTTGTGTGTTGTGGTTGTATGTTTACATATATAATAATGCATACGTATTATCGGATTACATGGATTAATCTCAGAATAATCTAATGAATGCATTACACGCTATTTTATTCGTATTCCACCAGGAACCGTCCAGCCGCCATGCATCTTTGTCAGCGATGTGTGAGTGTTTTTCGGTATGGGAGAATGTGTTTGGCTCTCCAGCAGTCTGCGCACATACTGCATCAGCAATCACGTGACACCAGAAGCACAGCTGTCCTTCAGCACGTTCCCAAACATCCGCCTGTCCACAGTCTCTTACAGAAATACAGTACAGAGACACGGAGGTCCTGTGGGACAGACCACATACTCGACAATCAAGCTGCATCGCCAGATGTGCAACACAACAACAGTGATCTTGCACAGAAGAAGGATGAAAGTCATAGTCGGACTTCTGATTTGCATCAAGTATCAAGCAAAGTGTCTCTCTCTGACAGCCATAATGTTGGTATGTGTATGTCTCTTTAATAGATTACATTTTAATATTATAATAGATATTTTCATTTAGTCACTTAAAGTAGAAGTAATCACTAAATTTTACAGGTTTGGAAGCACTTCAGCAGCCTTCTCCATTTCAGGAAATTAGTGAGGAAGAAGCGGTACAGATCCAAGTACCTTCAGCCCTTCCTCCTGTCTCTTTCACACTCAGACCTTACGTGGATAAGTCTGAAACGCTCAGCAAACTGGTTCAGCTTGGTGCGTTTAATACATCTTTAGTAAAGGGTGATAAATTCAGCCCTTTAGTAAGGGGTGTTAAATTGTTCTAAACTTTGGGTGGATTTGCAGGTGTCAACCTCTGGAAACTAGAGCAGAGACCCAATGTGGGCTCAATGCTGGTAAAGCTAGACTTCCACGCCGATGTTGCTCCCAGACTACTTTTCCTCAAAGATCTGGGAGTTGAGAAGGCTAAACTGGGCTCCCTGCTCACCAAGAACCCCTTCATCCTTACAGAAAGCTTGGAAAATCTTGAAGCCAGGTCAGCGTTCCACACATCATCTGATAGTGTGCAGCACACACATTAAAAGTGTATTTTGTAGCTTAATTGTAATTTTTTAATCATTCCTCTCTAAAGCATTTGGCTTTGTCCATTACTGTTCTAAAATTTAGCGTTGTGTGTCTTTGGTCCTTTAATTTTATTCAAAGGGTGTCATATCTGAAGTCAAAGAAGTTCAGTGTGCAGTCTGTGGCCGCCATGGTGAGCAAAGCTCCATATCTGCTGAACTTCAGTGTGGAGAGGCTGGACAATCGCCTTGGGTTTCTTCAGCAGCAGCTGGGACTCAGTTCTGAGAAGGTGAGGTTGCATGGCAATATTTATATACAGAAAATTAAATATCAGCCCATTTATTTTAATACTGGACATTAACATTGAGTTTTGCCATGATTTATGCTTCAGACTCGAAATATTGTGATTCGTTTACCAAAACTACTGTGTGGCAGTTTAGAGCCACTTAAGGAGAATCTAAAGGTCTGTCACACGCTTTGTCATTTTTCTTTAAGTGTGTTGGTAGTATTTAATTGTGATGGAGTCATTTATTTCTCTTGTTTAGGTTTGTGAACTGGAGTTTGGGTTTCGTGAAAATGAAATAAAGCACATTGTCACGACGGTTCCTAAAGTTCTGGTTGCTAATAAAAGAAAACTTACCCAAATATTTGACTTCGTTCACAACACCATGGGCGTTCCACACTCTCTCATTGTTAAGTTCCCACAGGTAATGATCATTTCATTCATACTGCATTCAACAGATTATTACAACAGATATATATAAAGATGTATATACATCTATACATCTTTACATATATATTTATATACATATATATTGTAAATACTGTACACTTTAAATCTTCAAATTTTTACATAAATCTTTATTTTACTTTAAATCTTTAATTTTTTAAACGTAAATTTTTTTTTTTACTTTAAATGTTTACTTTTCTTTCTGTAAGACAGTTGTATAAAGCATTTCACTGCATGTCGTACTGTGTATGATCTTGTATGTGACAAATAAAATTTGATTATAGTAACTTAGCATAGCATAGTATAGTAAGTTAGCTAATATCAATAGAAAGAAAACATGTATCTGTTGTACTATGAATGAAATACAGTAGGTTTATCTTGATTTATCTTATACAGTAGGTTTATCTTGGGTTTAATGTTTAACATGGTAATTATTTATTCTCTCACAAGGTCCTTAATGCCAAAGTTCTTCGCATCAGGGAGCGGCACTTGTTCCTACAGTACTTAGGCAGGGCCCAGTACCAACCATCTCAACCCAGTTACATCTCATTGGATCGTTTAGTTTTCCTGCCTGATGAGATTTTCTGCTCTGATGTGGCATTAGCAACTCTTGAAGATTTCGAGCGATTTCAGAAAACTTTGTAGATGTACGTAGTACGTGTGATTTGATGTTGATTATTATTGTGTAAATAAGCTTAATATACATTTTAAATATAAAAATTAAAAAACGTAATCGCTTTGCGTGCTCTTTTGTGGATATATATGGATATATAATTGTTCTTTCTTAGTCCTGTAACAAGGTTTTGAAGCTTATTAGCAAATGAAAGATTTCCTTTGGTACCGTTGCACAAGCCAAAATACAAAGAACTACAGTCAAACCCACATTACTTTCTTGTTAATGTCATATTACACAGTAAATATGGATGACAAGATCAGTTTTACCTCAGAAAAATGTTATTCATGTCCTGTTTAGGTGGCCTTAGGTGATGTCTATTTCTGACTGTGCATAAATCATGAGTGTATATATATATATATATATATATATATTACTATACACTCTATATTTATAGCATAAATGCTATATATATCATTTTTAATATGTATATGCTTTATGTGACAAAAAAGTAGGATGTGCAACAAAGTATTTTAATTTTAAATCAAAAGACGCCGGACACTGATGAATATACTTGTGTTATTGTAAACAAACTGCTACCAAATAGGTTGATTTTTTTTATTCAATGCCACAAGAACAACAGGTGTTTCATTTTATGTAAACATTTTTTAAAGGATTACCTTTGTTGCTAAAAATTAAGGTATATAATATTCAATGCTTTAAACATTGTATTTTCAGGGCTTTTTCTCTAGACATTCTATTTACTCACTTTTTTTTTGGTTTGCATCCCAAAAAATTTGGCTGCAGAAAAGGAAACCGAACAAAAAGCGCTTGTCATTTGTTACTGCCTTAAATCACAGCGAGCAAAAATATTGCGCAATCACCGGACAACACGTCACATCACCCAGAATTCAGTGCGGCTTTCCAAGCGGTCAGAAATGGCGTCGAGGGCACCAGGTAAAATTTTGTTTTTTTCTCTCTTAAATATTGCGAACGTCAGATTTCTGTGTCATTATTTTTAAACACGTCTTTATTAATCCGTCTGTGCTATGTGCTATTATAACGAATGTGTGTTGACGCAATTGTTAGGTTTATAATGTAATGTACTGATGTCCTCTACTGTGTGTCCCCTACCCATACTGGCTTGTGTGCGCGCTATGTCCTTTTGACATGGGTTTTGTTATATATTCATTATAAGATGGTTGGAACATAACTGGAACATAACTTTATTTCAACTATAAATTTATTATTGATAAATACATGCTTCACGAGTCACAACCTGACGATTGCCTTCCTGGCGTTTGTCTAGAAATCTACAGTCACACATTAGTAAATTGTGAATTCTAATAATCCATTTATATGTTTTAAGGGGATAATATTGTCTTTCTGTGCTGTTTATAATATGTGCCGTATAATTTGGCGTGTTTGTTTCCTGTTCCAATGCAGCTGCGACCAGCAGGCTTATGGTGGGCTTTAAAAAGTGGTACTACAATGCATGTGGTTTCAACAAACTTGGTAAGCGTTATTTCTATACAATAGTTTTTAAATGTGGCCTTAAAGAACAACTTGAAACGCGTATCAATTGATACCACACGACGCTATACAGGCTTGATGCGGGACGATACCATTAATGAAGACAGTGATGTGAAAGAAGCCATTCGTCGACTCCCAGAACAAGTTTACAATGACAGGATGTTCCGCATTAAAAGAGCTCTGGATCTTTCAATGAAACATCAGATTCTTCCCAAAGACCAGTGGACTAAATTTGACGAGGTAAGGAAGTCATGTGATCACTAAAGCTACAAAACACTTGAGGCCTTCCATCTCAACTGATAGAATACTTTAGTCTGTTGGGGTTTGTTTTTTGATGCATACTTAGTTTTTGTGCTCAAACATTCTCGAAAAAGATTTACTTTTTGTTCACATACTGAAAAATATGACATGCAGAACAAAACACACAAATAATGTCTTGTTTGTCACAGAAAATAAAGTGTTTAGCAGAAAGTTCTGTAAGATTTGGAACAGTTTACTGAAAGAAAATATTTTTGGGATAATGCCTTTTGTGTAATATGTAAAGCCTTTTTATCTGATAAATCTGATTTTCATCTGACGTGACCTTGGTTTCATGTAGGACGTGCGTTACCTTGAGCCCTATGTTGAGGAGGTGATCCGTGAAAGGAAGGAACAGGAGGAGTGGCAGAAGAAGTGATGGACTGAAGCTTCTTTTTGGTGTAACATCTGCTATCTTGTATTTAATAGAAAATGTATTATGTAATTGAGTCCATGTACTTATTAAAATTGCCTTTCAGAAAAAAGTCTTCAACCACCTGTTGTTCTTGTCATTGATGTTTAAAGGATATTTCAAAAGGAAACATTGATTTTATGGCTGGACAAAACAATGGCTGGTTGCCAAATCTTTTCCCCAAAGGATGTCAAAGACTTTAGGAATTTTTAGAAGAGTAAAATTTTTTTGTATTTATTTACAAAAATAAATACACAATATACATAATTACCCTTGCTTTTACAAGTCATAATTTCATTTCTACAGTAATGACAAATGGCATTCAGTTCCATCCAAACTACAATCATGCACAAACAAATTAAACTTGTAACGATGAGTACAGGTACAGTTTCTTGAGTTCATGTGTATGTTCTAATGCTCATTATACAGATATATTATTAGTTACAGCTTAGCAATGTAGTTTCTACGTATTTTTATCCCATCCACCTTTGCAAACACACTAATATAAACAAAATATTGATCATTCTTAAACATTCTCAAGTTCACCATGAACAGGTCACTCCATCATTCTCTGCTCTCTGTGCTGGTTAACATTGTTCACCGTCTCAATGAAGTTGCCTATGACATTGTTGAAGGTGTGCAGCATGGAGAGCCCCAGTTCATTACTTGTCTCATTGATGTCGGGATCATAGACTCCCAACAGCGGTGTGCAAACTTCTACGTGGCCTTTTTCTGCTGTTTCTAAGATACCCACGAGTTCAGTCCTAACTTGTTGGAACTTCTCACTGTCGTAATTGAGTAAGGTGCTGTCCTCCATTGGGTAGGTTGCGTCTTCAGGATAGCAGTCGAGAGGTACGGGCAGTTCAACATATCTGCGGAGTGATACGCAAATATGTATTCAATATTTGTGATTAGAACGTTCAAAAGTACGAGCCTTGTTTACAAGCGTAAAAAATCACCACCAACATTCAGATTTATAAAAACAGAACCTGACATGGTGCCTAGCACTTTATACATGTCAAAGACTAAGCAGGTGTGTGCGCATTTTCTTATAGCAGAGTCAGCGGCACCGCTAGGGTTTCTGGGACCGTGGATAATTTTGGCCCGGTTCCCCCTAGGCCCGTTATTAATCACATCCCCATTATTTGATATAGTTCTGCTGGGCCAGAGTCCCTGGAATCATGCTAGATTAAATGTAGGATGGTTTATAATGTTTTCCAAATGAGGCCCAGCTGTTCTAAACAATTGGCAACAATCCATTTCAAATACATGCATTTGTACCTTAAAGCTGGAAAACCTTGAGCCAGCATGTTGAAAATGCGGCGCAGGGCAGATGTGCTGAATGGGTTGCCCAAGATCTTAAATTCCTGTAGCCCGTGACAGGGTGCCAGTGCTTGGTTGAACAGATCCAGGCTGTCATCGTCCAGTCCACAGTCTTCCAGACATAAACTGGTGAGTGTGGCAGAACAGCGATGCAGAAGCTTTCGAAATGTGTTGGGAAAGAGTCCCGTGATCTTGTGTCCGCTCAGATCCAGCTTCACTAGGTGCTCACTGTGAAGGCTGTTGGCAAGGTAAGCCATGTCCACTGCGTTGAGGTTGCAGTTTGCCAGGTCTAAACACTGTAGTGGAGTGTTTAGTGGACTAGTAAAACAGGGAGATAGTTACTGAAATTTTTTTTAAAATTACACGAAATACAAAAAAAGTTATGTCTGGCACACACATAATGTATAACATAATGATAAACAAATGCTAAAAATATGTTTTACTACGTAATACACACTTTGTTTTGGCACTGCATTTCACTCTGCTTATGGGTCTGTATGAGGCTCAATGTTTTGACTGTGCTTAGACACGTGCCGTGCTATTTAAATGTAGAAAATATTTTGCTGCCGGGTTCATGTCCTGGCCTACTTTTGTGATATGTTTGCAATGGGACAGCTGTCTGCAGTCTAGCAATCACATGGCAAGAATAACAGAGCGTTACCATACCAACAATAACATTGCTCAATACCTAAACAAAGCAAATGAACACTGCAACTCATATAATTCAAGTCTCAAGTGGTCTTTTAGAACTTACATATTTTCATAAAGATACCCTTCATGATAATTAGTGATATTTGAAGAAGTTTATATGACCCCTGTGACCCTGCTGCGAGATCTCACCTCAGAAGTTTTCTAATGTGTCCTGTAAGAGTGGAGAAGCTCAGATAAAGTTCTCTTAGCTCAGTCAGTTTGCTCATCAGCTCACCCAGAATTCCCATGAGGCCCTGGTCCTCCGTACCCAACCTTTGTACATTGAAAGCCTGTGCAGGGAACGTCAATGAACGCAGATGGGGGAACTTCAGTTTGGAGAGCATCACTTCAATGTGAGGAGCTTCCAGGTGCACATTGTGCACCACTTCCAGCTTTTGCAGGTCATGTGATTCCACCAGCTTCAGCAGGTAAAAGAGGTTCCTGAGGATCAGAGAGTCCACGCGTAGGCCCACGAAGTGCAGCCTTAATGGGCAATGTCTGTGCAGCAACAGAGCTTGGACCACCACCTCATAGTTTCTTCCAGTAACAAACGCATCCAAACGAACCTCTGCTTGCACCTCAAAAGCTGAAGGTGCTGCATTGCCAACCTGCATGTAGACCAAAGTCTCATAACACATGCGGGTAAGCAGTTCGGTTCGTGCCCAGCGGCCAAGACTGCGCTTACAAGCACAGAGCTGATGTTCTACGTCTTGCAGACCGGTCAGATCAACGACATGCAGCATTTTAGCATAGGTGCTTGGAGCTTTTAGCACATAGTCCTTCAGACCTGTCAGTACAGCCTCCAGACAAAGTCTGCAGGTACGAGAACTAAGATCATCCGGGCAGTCCACGGTTTTGCCCAGTAACTTGCGCAAGTTGAGCTCCACAAGAGGCCACGTCTGAACCAAATCATGGAGCACTGCGGCCTCCTCCCGCAGATAGCTGGCCTTAAAGAGGATTGGGTAAAGATCGTAAGGCAAGCAGTGAAGGCTCCCACAAGCACTTGGGCCGTTCTGAACAAAGCTCTCTGCTGCTATAAACTTGAGGCTCTTCATGGCTATGTTTGTCAGCTCCTGATGTGAACGTCTTCTAAGAGCCTTCAGGATAGGTTGTTATTGTGGTACGTTTTCTTCTGCCTTTCCACCAGCATAAACATGTGCGTCAACCCCTTCAAGAGACTAGAGCGCTCTGCTGAGGGAGGTGGGAGGTAGTTGAGAGGGGGCAGATTATATATAGAAGCAGCTGTCTCACTCTCACACCCCTGGCTAACCGGCAGAGATTTGACCAGCGATTAGATTTTGGATCGCTGGACACCTAAAAAATATTACATATTGCTCACAATAAGAACAATGTATTTATTCTGTGGCTACAGGAAAAATCTGATCTTTTCTGGTGTTACACATTATTGGGAATGATTTTAAAAGTCAACTTTATCTAATATAGTTATTGTGCTGCAGTTTTTAGGGTTTATTTTCATAATACTTTTATCGAAAAGGTCATAAACAATTTAACCTCTCGTTTTATAACAATCAAGAAAAGTTTTTTAGCAATTAGCAAAATCATTAGTATTATACTGAGAAGATACATTACCATGTGACATGTTTATGTTTAGGCAAACAGGAAAGTAGCAAAATGTTGCTCATTTATTTTTGGATTTTCGCTTGGTACATTGTGTGCTCTGTAGTTTTAACCACATCAGCAATATAACATGAATTGTGTCATGGCATTAACATAGTATTATCCTATATATAGTATTATCCTAATATAGACATGCAGTATAACATTGTATGTAAAAGCATCTATAATACAGGTAAGCTGACCTTTAAAATACATGAATAACAATATAATACATATAGTATGTTATACATGGAATAACACAAAAAGAGTGGTCATGTCTATATATCCTGAGAAAACAGTTTTAAAAAGCTTCCACATTTAAGAGATGTCTTGCACCTGACAAATCCAGATATTACAATCATTATTTTCATATGCATTAAGCATATGCCACATACTTTACAAATGGTGCTTCACAAAGAACCATTTTTGGTTGTATGGTTTCATAAAGAACCTTTAGCATCCATAGAACCTTTCTGTTTCACAAATGGTTCTTTGTAGTGGAAAAAGGTTCCATATACTATAAAATGGAAGCAAAAAAGAAATTGTTTTTTAACACCTTTGACTGAATGGTTCTTTAAGGAACCAAAATGGTTCTCCTATGGCATCGCTGTAATTAATCTTATATAAAGATTTTAGACCCTTTTTTTAAAGAGTGTTTGCCACATTTTCCAAACCAACAAGGAAACAGTTGACCTAACGCATTTTTTCATTATCACCGTAGATTATACCATTGGAACAAATCCACTTAGAACCACATGGGGGAGCTGCATACCAACATAAGGGTTCAAATGTGGACTCATTTCTGTCAACTAGACGTTTTTATGTACAGGTGCAATGTATTATCAAAAAAGTGGTGCAGCCCCTGTTTTAGAAATGTTTGAAATTCCTTAGAAGATTAGCTTCTTTTGTGTATACACAGAAATAAACCTTCTGTTGTGCTACTCAGTCACTCACTTGGCCTGTCCACATGACACAGAGGTTTCCAGAACTCTCACGCTGGGTGGTAATGGTGATGATGATGGTGATGATGATGCTCATGGTAATGTTGGTGCTCGTGTCTTTGAGGAACAGGCATAAAACCCCCAGGAGGAATAGTTTGTCCGGGCTGCAGCTCTCTGTCCAGACCTCTAGAGGGCACTGTGGTCTCACGTGCCCTGGCGCGGATGCGTTTGCTGGAGCTGTGGAGATGAGGCTGCTGCTGGGATGGGTGGCACCAGGTCACAGGGTGATGTCCATGCAGTTTGCTGGGTCTGACCGATGCTCCAGTGCCACCGATAGACTTGCTGCGGCTCCGGAGGGATCTGAGGAAAGAAACGGACCTCCTGGAAGACTCCACAGGGCTGCAGGTCTCTGAGATCTGAGAGCGACGGTGATGCCCACGGGTAGGGAGGTGCTGATGGTGCTCCTCAGCAGATGGTTCTAGAGTTACAAGAGTAGAACGAATGATATAGAGTAAAAAGAGTCTGAACATCTAGTCATCAAACCAGACCTCGCTGAAGAGACAAACTATAAATATCAAGCTACCAGCTTCAAATCGGGAGGTGTAGTTCTCGATGCCAGCCAGATCTAGATAGTGGTTCCTACGTTCTGTGTTTTCATCTACAGAGTAGTGCTTTCTCTCTGGAACACCCACATGATTGGAGCTCAGCCTGAAAATAACATACATCAAAATGATCACCTACATGATCATCTTTATAAAATATTACAATAATAGCACAACAGCTAGTCTCGTAACTCTGTAGATCTATTATCATTTTGTTTTACTGGGTAAATAATACAATACAGGCTTCTCTATACAAATGGCACGCTTATATTGAAAGACTCAGATTAGTAGAAGATTACTAAACGATTGTTTACCGGACTTGAGAAGGATGGCTCTCTGCACACTGTATGGTGTCCTCCATTTGACCCCGTTCATTCATGAACGTTTTAATGTCCTGATCTGAGGAAGTAAAAGCAACAATCAATTTGAGTATCATGATTACTTTGATACTTGGGTTACTATAAAACAAGTACAATACGCTTCCACCTATCAGATGGGACAGTATAATTAGGTTTATCTTGTCCACCTTTTTTGTTGCCTCTGGTTAGTGGGGTGACACTCAGCTTCACACGCAGGGTTGTGCCATTGCTAAGAACCAGCGTTTTGACCGAAGCATCCACCGCCTCATAGATTTTCTGCATCAAGCCCAACATATTCTGCAACAAACACAAAGAGAGAAACTCAATGATGCCTGCTTAATCTGTGAGATCACATATCTGTTTAAGCATTACCTCTCTGGTCACTTTGCCACTGTTGTCGAAATCATATAACGTTATCATCCACTCCTGATAATTTTCATCCATGAGAGACACGTTACACTTGACACCCTGATAAGATCAGCACAGGAATGTAAGATATTTGCTTTCAGAATGATTTACAGTTTAGTATGAAAAGCATACTATGACAGCTCGTTAGGTACAAAAACAAAAATTCTGTCTTCATGTTATTCCAAAGAAAGAAGCATAATGTTACGAACTGATAGCCTCAGTCATCGTTCACTTGTATGGAAGAAAAAGTCTTTAAAATTACAATTGTCAGTCCTTAAAATTCTGCTTTATTTGTTACACAATAGCAGTAAAAAACTTTAAATACCAGTTTGAATCGGGAGGGTAAAGGATGACAGAATTTTTATTTTCGGGTGAACTACCCCTTTAGGTCCACGAGGTTAGGTTGCATTAATTAGTACACGATATGCAGCGTAACTAACGCACTGCTAGTATTAAGCATGCAGTTTCCTGAAGGGCAAACACCCACATCACTCTTTCCACTTCTCCTCTGTGCGTCTTTGAGTGGATGTTGTCCTCCATTTTCAGTAGAAGAAAGGAAAGATTTGTGTTTCTCCATTTCTCCTTCCTGCGGCAGTGTTACTACACATAACAAACAATGTTGACGGGTCTTACTTAGAATCCTATGAAATAACAATTATAAACAATTTTGGACGAACACGTGTCCAAAAGTCATTTTGCATAGTGAGACCAAATTCGGGGAATATTTAAAACGGCAGATTCATAGTCTGTATTACTTTGCTACAAATAAAGACAGCGTTTGTAAACGAGTTTCCTTTCGTAACTCAACGTACCCTCCAAAGCGTAATAATGATCCGACAACCGATCTTCTTTTGGATCTTTACCGCACAGATCCTAAAATAAAAAAAGAGGCACAGGAAATCATTAAAACTTCAGACAGCCAAAGACAGCAATGCATTCTAGTAAGTGCGTACGGAACCCACAGGATGAAAGAATTGAATTACAAAATTAGATTACATTTGAAAGCATTGTTAAACAGTTCATGTAAGATCATTGGAGAGGTATTTACTCCAGTGTTTAAACATCTTTAAAAATCACATATATGCACACACTCAAAGATTGACATGTGATCTATGAACTAGGTTTTGTGTATAATTTGCACAGGAAACCTGTTTTGCGCTTAAAAAACCACCCCCCTCTAATGAATTCAGCAGGAAAAAAGCTTCATTCTTTGCACTCCTGTGGTCTTAAGCACAATTGTTTCCAGATACGTTGCACTGCTTGTTTCTGAGGGAGGAAGTGAATTGCCCTCCATGACAAAACAGCTTAACGTTTCTAATCATCACTACAAAACTTCTGTCCCGCCTCCACTAACAATGACATTATGTGCTACAAAAAAACTAATATTAAGTTCCAAACTCTTAAAAGTCCCACATTGTGCCTGTGTAAGACCAGATGTAGATTGCATGTGCTTCTCAACAACAGCCATCTTTATAAAAAGGAAGTCGTGATGGTCTTAACTATGAAGCATATTCGAATGAAATGTTCTAAAATGAGCATAGAACAGGACTTAATTTTCTTCTTCAGGTATTGATTGGATCGTCGGAAATTGGAGGGACAGAAAATGCCGCGCCATTGGACAGACAAAAACAGTCCCGCCCTCAGGGAGAGACATACGTCAAGAAGAGATGTAGTTTTGTGAGGGAGGTTAATGTTTTTGAGTAAAGATTACGAGGACGAACGAATAAAAAAAGACCTGCACAAATAATTAACTTAATAAACATTGAAATAGTCAATAAAAAAACAAGAAGAGTAAATTTGATTTCATGGTGACTTTAACAAGCTGCAGATATGAATCTATTTTCCAAAGACATCTTTAAAATATACAATCAGTCTTTTTACAGTATTTAAAATGCCAGAACCCAAACTAATAAATAACCTAAATATGCACGTCTTAAATGCTAGTGCTCCTCACCTACTAAACCTCATCCAGTGCTGGCAAGAAAAACCATAAGCTTGTGCAACCATAAACTAATATCTCTGCATTTGACTGATGAAAGGAGAACCTGCAGCCTGACAGGGTGTTGAAGAACAAAGGCCAGAAAAGAGACGCACTGAGTGATCTGTCTGTCTGCCAATGATTTCTCCCATCATCATGGCCATGCCTCTGCCACGCTCTGCCTGCTCTGGGGCCTTTCATGTTTGCTCATATTACCAGTTTATAGGGCTTTTTTTCCTCCCCTGAGCCGGGTGTCACTGGTCCATACACCCCCTATCCCAACGCTAGTTCCTCCTCACCACCCACTCACACTTGTGTCTGTACCCTCTCATGAGGTTTAGAACAGTGCCTGGCTTTGTTTCCTCTCACTTCCTGTCACCAAACACCTGGGTAGAACCCTTATTACACAGTGAGAGAAGAAGAGAGAGACAGAAATAACATGTTTGATCTTTGGTGAGCTGAGGTGGGCTGATGGTTTTGGCTCAAGGTAACAGAATGTCCAACGCCATTTGCTAAAAATGTTGAGGCTGGACTTGATTGATTTTATTTTTTGTGGTCTTGGAATAACATAAAAATGCAGTCCAGCGTTACTTCACTTTTCAGGTTTAGATTAGTTCACGTTTGGGGCAGAAATGCTTTACACTTTTAGTATTTCTCCCATACCTGTTTTATTAGTATTTTATAAAGGCACTGCTTGAGACAGCCTTAGTAACAAACAACAAACACACTTCTCTAGAATAAACCACAAAACAAGCTGGGACGTTGCATACTTCATTAACATTCTCCAGGCACGTCTAAGCAAATAGTTTGTTGATGAAAGGCTCTTTTGTTTCTCAGTCACATCAATAACAACATAACATGAGTTTGTTCTTAGCACGGGTGTTGTTACTCAATACACATGAACAAATTGGGCTATTTCTGTCATATTTTTCAGGTGAAAATAGTTTGTGTTACTTAGACCACAGAGAGGCAGGTAGACCATAACATGTTCCAGTTTTTTGCTTATTTAAATCATTTAAGCAAACATAACTGTCACCCTATGCACCCCTTTCTAAAGTGTCACGGATCACTGCCTGCAGCACACGCTCCCCCTCCTATGCCCTTTGAAGTGGGGCAGAGAAAAAAGAGTGAAAGAAGGGATTCTTCAAGCCCCTCTAACCCAACACAGAATCCTTTGAGATCTGTGACCAAGATCGTTCAAGTGTCACTGACTTATGACCCGGGTTGTAGGATCCCACCATGAATGCACAGTGTTCTAATTATACTTAAAACAGACTGGCAGTTCGTGTGTTCTTGTAGCTCAGCTGGTAGAGCACGACACCAGCAATACCTGGATCATGGGTTCAGATCCCAAAGAACAGACTTTTAATCACAATATTAGAGATTTATTTCTGGTCCTATCATAGCATTTGATGATGTCACTTCATAAATCTACAAAATTCTGAAAAAGAATTTCTAATTTTCCATTTAGAGAATAAACACACATTGTTAATTAAAGTTAATGCTTGTAAAACTTCTCTGTAATCTGAATTAACACTAAAGCGAGGCGAAAGCAGTCAGGTCTCTGCGCTCTAAAATGTTGTAACATTTCAACTGTTCTTTGTCATGAAATGAATAGAACTTTGAACAGAACTTTTTTCTGCACCGTCCGAACTATACGTACTACACTGTACAGACTCACTGTACATACGCCCATACTGATACAACTGCATGTATGTCCATACACTGTACATGTGACATAAGAGGCTATGGAATGTGCTGTCGCAACAGTAAATGATCTTTCTACAGGTTACTGAACCCCCAACCTTCAGCCCTGATCTCTGAATTAGACATTTAATTCATGCAGAATCAACACGGTAATGTGCAATGTCATTTTCAAAAGCCCTGATCAACATTTTGCAACTTGTTTCCACCAGCCCTCATCATACCACCCCTTCTACTCATTACACGTCCTTTCCTTCCTCCAATCACCTCCCTTATTTTCCCAGCACAGCCTCCCTCTGTTTTCAAAACCAATAACAGATGTGTGGTGGGGCCATGCTCAAAGACCCTGCTGTTCTGGCAGCCTGCCATACACATTTCACACAGGGATGAAGGCTCCAGGCTCTACTGAGAGAATGAGAGCAAAGGAAAAACATCCAACAACATTTAAATACAACGCTGAGAAATACAGTGTTGTGTGGCCATAGAGGACTACGACTTGTGTTTCTAAGAGGCCTACCCAGCTTACAGGGAACGTTCTTAGAATGTTGGCTGACATTCTCTCAAAGTTATCAAAAACATTTTTGCAGCTAGTAGAACATATTTTAACGTTATATATCATATAGCAAAAACGTTGTTAGTGGGTAATAGTTGTAAGTATATTTTAAAGTTACAGAATTAAAAAAGTTCAAAGAAATAGCAATAAAGCAATAACGTTCATACAGCATCTAAACAACTGGACATTAATGGAAACGTTAGGGAAATGTTCTTACAACATAAAATTGGTAGGATTGACAGTCACAAAAGTAATGCACAGAAAATGCCCTTTAAAATATAGCATTTAACTAAATATGTTGTTATTCGACATTTGTTTGTTTGTGTTAATTTGTTTTGACTTGTTTATTACAATTCACTGACTAAATATTTGTTCCACTATATCTAAGAAGCTTCATACAAATTCAAATAGACAACATCACAGAAGCAGGTCATACAGATAAGGCTGTTTTGCAAAACATTAACATAATATACAAATGAAAGATCATTTTCATAGACATAACTTTCTTTACAACGAGTCCCAATTCACTACAAACACTAAAATAACAGAATAGATGAGTATCCAATAAGCATACGTGTGACATTGTAATGGTTTCATATCAAAATGTCACAGCATTATTGTTTTAATGTACATTACGTAATATTCCTGTAAGCCGTAAGCATTTAATAAACGTTACGATATGCAATGAACGTTGTGACTCACCAGCCAATAAAAAGGCGCAGCCATATTTATTACTTGCATGCTTTTCATTAATACAATGAAAGTTTTTAATTTTATTGAAAGAAAGTTCCCTTTTACCTGCTTATCTTTGTTTCTGTCGATTTCGCCAATACAGTCAACAGCCTCCTTGAACGCACCTCCTATTACGACATAAAAATCCACTTAACGACACTTTATATAATAGATTAGAAATAATATACCTGTCCATATCACCTTACCTTCTGGGCTTTCTCTTCGTTTACAAGCTAGGGAAAACGTTGGGAAACGTTTAGTTTACGTATATATTCCTCCGGCATGTCTATAAGCCAAGTGTCTTACCATGTTTTGATTGCATTTTTCCCATTTTGATTTCTTTATCGAAGAGCTGTCATTTCAGGAAAAGCAGCGCCATCGTTTGCACGTTGCGAATGAATAGAATGATTACCATTTTGATCTGATAAAGTATCACGGAGTCTGAAGTTGCAGAGGATCCTTAGAGAGAATTTGCTATGCGCTCATTCTTTATGGAGGAAACTCAGACTTCCCCTCCCTTGAGGACTTGCACCTCCTTACATTTTAGGCTACTTATTCATTGGCTCGCAAATTGCATGATAATTTCTGCACAAACCTTTGATCAAGAAAAATCCCTCAAATATTTATATATTTCTAAACTATAGTTTTCGTTATAATTTACAGAAATATTTTAATCTTAAAATATCCTTTCATCACAATCTAAAAATCTTTAAATATTTGCTAACAAAGTGATCACACTTAAATCCTATGAACAATGTATCTTGTGTTTGTTCATTTGAATTTTAAACTGTGCGTTTTAACATTTATGGACTAAAAATGATTAAGTAATAGCGCCCTCTGGTGATCTCTTGAATAAAATTCAGCAATGAGATGTGATGAATAGTCATTTGACTCTTTTAGGTCGTTCTTTGCTTTGTAATGTATTTACACGATTAAAGCAAACATAAGGCAATCACAGGACTTCATGGAATAAAAACATTCGCCACCACGAGAACTTTATCGAAAAGGCTCTTGCCAATGAAGGCATTTTGAGCACTCGTCACCCTGGAGAAGATGAAGTGTATCCAGATATATTCTTAAAATAACAAAAAGCATTTTCTGACAAAAATATAGGTAGACATCTACATCATTCGGCTTCAAAAAATAAAAATCATAGAATGAGCTGGAATCTGTTTCAACCACTTATGTCATTACATATCGGACAGGAATTTACTAATGATGAGAAATGAAGGTCACAATCACACCAGCCGCAAAAATGATCTAAACAGCGCCCTCTAGTGATCACTTATGCACTTGATTTGTAATCAATATGTACTTGTCGTTTCACTTTTAGGCTGCATAACAGTTATTATACATGTCAGTTCTGTTTTGTAACAGTATTGTATATTCTTAATAAAGAAAGTTCAGTTCATCAACAGTCTGAATGTACAGCGATGTTAAGAGTTAATTTTAACCCACAGTTTCTTTAATGGCAACAGCAGGTGTTGGTCCTATATGAGTCCAGATGTAGCCTTTCTCTGGACAAACCGGTAATGTTGGAAAGGGGGAACTCCTTGATTTAAAATACTCTGATGGGGCATGACAGACAAATTCCAGGTATTCCATTTTTCTCGGCAAGTCCTCCTCTGGACCTGAACAAAAAACAAATGTATTTATACAGTAAACAATACACAACAACCAATACACGATTTGTAAATGTAACATTTTAAACGCAGCACATTCGTCCGTAGGAACCAAACATGAACTTACCAAGAATGTAGGTGCTTGGATCAAAACGATCTCGTGGACTGGCTTGAGTTGGGATCAGCCAGGTTAACGCAGCACTTTTCTCACAGTACTGGTCCTGCACGAAACCACGAATCTGTGCGTAATACGGTTTACCATCCTCCTCGTCTATTACTTTAATGACATCTCCTATTTGATAGTAGACGCCCTGACCGGACGTAATGCAGGTTGGTGAATGTACAGTCAACGTGGAAGCCAAAAGAATATTTGAAATGCAGAGTACGAAAAGTTACCTTGTAAAACATGGACTCTGACGTAACGATAGTGGAGACGGACTCCGGTGATTTGATAGGCTGCGAAAATCAAAAGGAATTGATTAATAAATGCACGTGAAACATTTATAAACAAACAAAAAAATAACAACAAAAGCCGGGAGTGATGACATTTACGTTTTTCAGCTTGAAAATGTGTCGTCTACCCTTTCCTTTGGTCGACACTTTTTTCTCAGATGCTGGCGCTTTATATTTGGTGCTCCGTAGCCGAGCAGAACGTCTGTGGATCTCTTGTTTCGACTGCAAACACAGGAAACACATTCACACGGCGATTTACACAGTGGCTTGCATCAATAATAGATGATGTCACTCGATTAAGAACATTTCGAACCTGTTTTCCTCCGCCATTGTTCTGCTGTATGGTGGATGAAGCCGACGCTGCGGAGGATCCGCTGGTTGTACTCTTACCCGTGCAGTTGTTACACAGAATTTCTCCCTGGTTTCCCTTTTTCCACATAGACGAAGAATTTGTTTTGCAGACGGCACAGCATGGCTTTAAACCAAGAGGCATGTTTGCCGATCACAAGCAGCAATTTTGTATTGTATGTATATAACGGTGAAGGGCCAGTAAATTATTTCTGTTCCACTGCGTTTCTCCGTCAAACTGAGATCAGAGATAATAAATACCAGGTCTACAACAAGATTCCGTAAAATACTTCTAATTTAATCGCAACTAGTCATGATTCATTTTAAAAACAATGAATGATAGGTCCCGTATGTTTTAGCAGGCAAATTGCTTCCGGGAGAACTGTTAAACTTTAAAATAAAAGTTCCTACCTTTTTTTTTTTCAAAATAAAAGCTTTAACCAATTGGTCTAGCAAAACATCTCACTGAGAGGCGCGTTGATTTTCCACATACCGGTGATAAAGGAAGGAAGGCTGTATTTTACACTTTTTAATCTGAGCAAACCTTTACCAATACATTGTTTATTGACTACACATCATACAAATTGGGAATGTATCAAGTATAGGTCTATGAAAGTGCAAATGACAATTCAAGGTTAATGGTAATGTTTCAAATAAAAAGAATACCACCACCATAAACAGCAGGAGGGGAAAAGAGAAAAACAATATCATCCATTTTCACACACAACATTCAGATTAAAATCTAAAAACTGTCTGTTCCAATGTAAAATACACCTGAAAACAAAACAAAAAGTCAAACTTAATGTACTAAATGTAATGACCTATGCTAAATTGTCAGATTCTTTACACACCTTACTTGGATCATACTGTCCGAATTATTAAAACACATGAGTCACACACTACCTGTCTTAAGAGAAACAATCATGGCAAATTGTACAAGACACTGTTGTCAACATGTGCCAAAGACTCTCTAAGCGAAAAGAATGAATTTGATGATTTTAGTTGATTGACACAGCAAAAGTAACTTAATTAGGCAACACAAAGTACATAAAAGGCACGCTGCGCATAGCATAATCATCTCCAAACCTTGAATTTTGTATCAGTGGCTTTTTTTAAACCATAAAGACTATAACATTATTTTTTATAATTAAATTAATTAATTTCTGCTTTAATCAACAACAAGCCACCGATTTTGGCAACAATGTTTAAATTGTATTTATCCTGGAATATTTCTTTAAACACCTCTTGGTTGCTGCACATGCTGTATGTTTGTCAGAGAGGGATTTGGTGACTGACCTTCAGCAAATATAAGCGAAATGACACCACGGTGTGCGTGAGAAATGCCGCACGGTGTAAAAACAGAAGGTGAAGGCTCTGAGAAGGTGGCACACAAACACACGAACGCAAAAACGCCACTATTGTTACATCTCTGTGTTGCATCAGAAGCCCCTTGGAGTGCCTTTATGCATATCTAATAAATTATTCATGAGCCCAATGAACGATACAACGCAGGATATCAGAGGTATTGTGTGTAGTAGTCACAACAGATAAGGTAATAAATGCAATCACATTATTCAGGAGTGTAAAGTCACATCGAGTGTTGTTTATAAAGCGAACTCAAGGTATTCTGATAATGCACTTGGAAATAAATGCAGGACTGCGGGACAGTACCGATTCAAACATTCCAAAACACTCCTCGTTTACATTTGAAATGTGCATTGTGCAATCTGCATAAATGAACTTGCATTAAATGTGGCGAGGTTAACAGGGAAAAATCGGTGTCTTTAAATACAGCCACAAACTGGCATTGCTAAACAGGAGGTGTGTCGTAAAAATAAAATATAAAACACGACCGTGGGTAAAAAGAAAGAACTCATTAAATGGTGGCACAATCACACACACACTGTTTTACAGTAAACGTATGAGTCCAGAAACATGTGACACGTGATTGATGCGTTCTCAATTAAACTCCGCAATCATGTATTTTCTTGTCTACCTACTGTAAACATCACTTTTTCCTTCTCAGGAAAATTAAACCACGTCACAAATTCATCGGTTTTATTCTCTTTCAATCATCAAGCTTTAAATGATGAATGAATTTCCATTCCATTCCATACAGCCATTGCTCACGGAACCAAAAGCAAGATTTCTGGAGATGGCCAAAGTCACCTCGTCTGCCTTAAAAATCTGCAACATTCACTTTCTCACACTGTCATCTCATCTACGTTCATCCGCTTCAATCTGACCGCATCTTCTCTCCTCTTCCACCAGATGAAACACTGGAACGCGCTACTCAGACCCATCTGACCCCACTTCCCATTCATCCTTACTCTATTTTTGCAGAAGCAGTTTTGATTTTATTTAGTGTTTTGGCACAATAAGAGCACTCAGTTGGTAAACATAATTGGACTCGATCCTCACACTAGGTGCACTTGCTCCTCCCACTCTGAGGAGAGCTCAGCTTCCTGGGGATCGGAAACTATGCTAGTGAGATCTACACTGCAGCCTAAATCCTCAAGGTCTGCCTCTCCTTTGGGAAGCTGTGGATCTTCCACACATTCTAGCTCTAAAAGCTGTGACGACAATGTATCTGCAACCTCTTTTGTCAGAGGTGGGGAACACCGCTCAGACCTTCTCAGCTCAACCTCCTCCTCCTCCTCCTGGGGTTTTGAAGGTTGTCCGTGTCCCTCACCAGAACCAAGCAGATCGGGACCGACATTCGAGGTGGCTGAGGGAACCAATGCAATGCTCTGTGGGTTCATATCATGAAACCAGGCCATAATGTTGCCAAGCAGGTTGGCATTGGTGGAAGGATCCAGGCAGTCTGGGTCACTAGGGCTGAAGGCATTACCCAAGGCATCAGGGTAGGAATTCATGTTAAAGGGTGTATAATGGCTGCTTATGTCGCCCAGTCTCATAAGGCTGTCTCCTAGTTCCAGGAGCTCAGAACTGCTCATGGAAGCCCGGGGAGGATCCGGGGTGGCAGAATCCAGTCTAGAGGGCAAACAAGAACCGCTGGCGCCCACAGAAGCGTCGTTACCATGCACATCCTGAGGCTCTGAGTCCGAGGCCAGCCTGGACTCCTGCAGGGACAGCTGGATAGCCAACAGAATGTTGGGGTCATCCTCATCTAGAGACCCAAGTGCCTGAGGAGAAACAACAGGATTTAAGGTCAAATGTCTTATCATTGCTGTCTGACTCTCAAACAGTGTCAAGCCTTTTAGCCTCCGGAGTGGAAGGTCGGCATTTTCTTGCTGCAAGATAACTCCATTACAAACATTAAACACATGTTAATGGTATTCATGAAAACCTGTTTGAACGGTGTAATAATAATACACAGTTTGAACTGTGTAATAATAATATAGGGAATAATACTATAAAATATTAAACAATTATAAAATAAATATATTTTGTATAATATAAAAATAAATATTTGTATCAATTAAAATATTTAAGGCCGTTTTATAATATTTAACATAAGGCATTTCACACTTTGACCAGCGTGAGGCGCCAAAACAACCCGGGTTTTAAAATATATCAAACATTTAAACGTGTAATTTGTATAATATTAATCTTGCGCAAGCGTCACCCATAACACTTACAGTGGAGATCCCTTGCCTTTGTGAACCGCCTCCATCATGCGTCTCTGCGGACACAAATTTGACACACTTGTAATTAAGTACTGATGGCTGTAAGTGGTCATTTGTACAGCTATCATGTGTGGTCAGTATGTGTCAGCTGTACCTAAAGCGTCAGCGGAGTCGTGGGGTTCAGGAGTGTTACTGCGGAGGCTGTGCAGTCTGAGCAGATCTCCTCTGCGCCGCTGTCTGTGTCTGCGTCTGTACTGAAACTCTGAGTATTCCTGCGGGAACCATCAGGGTCAGTTGAATTAGAAAAACACCTGATTTATCACCATGGAGCAATTATTAAGGATAAGCATGCCTGCCTAGCAGCAGGACCAATGAAATGCATGTAGCCTTAGTTATAAAAATATTACTTATTATTTCCCTTTTGAGAAATGTGACTTCTGTCCATGATCCATTTTTCTTACGAATTAAAAAATATTTTTAAAATTTGTGTGTTAAACAATTACCAATGCAAAGAAAACTGCTTATATTACAAGACAGCAGCAGCTGTTGTTAGAAAGACTGAAGGCAGATAATTCATACAGACAGTGAATGCATGGCAAAGAAATCTACAACAGTGTCCAAGATTTCAAGAACGGTGAAGTTGACCACAGGACAGGAACGCTGAATGCCATTGTGGATGTCTGGTTGAATTAACCAGCCGAGTAATGGCATAGTACATAACCAGCCTTGTGACTCTAAATATTAGCTAATACCATGAAACGCTGCAGAGAAATTCCAGATTGGACATTGTAATGATTGTAAAATGATACTGGGCCAAATTTTTAACAACAGTTTGGCTTTTTTTGTCTTCAGCAGTACCTGTGGCTGGCCTCCCGCATTGTAATTTCTCTCACGCTGTGCATTTGATCCCCGTACTGGGTGATTCCTCACCATCTTTGGACACAGAATGAGATTCAATGACTGCAAGTGCTTAAAAACAACACCGAACTCTCCTACAGTCAAACATGGACATCGCAGAGAGTCAGAGGATGTTAACGGTCTATTGCGCTACAACTCTTGATGACTATGCAAACATTGCAAAAGCAACAGCTATAGCAAAGGCTTGTTAAAAAAAGAAAATATAAACAGAACCACTGATACCTCAGGAGAGGCAAATCCCAGATACTCCCAGTCCCAAGTCCCACCAGCAAAACTGTAAAACGAGTAACAATTGTTCCCACGTTATAATATTTAGTTCATGTACATTGACTATTATATATATATATATATTTATATATTTAATATAATATAAATTATTATAATAAAATTTATTTAATAAATATAAAGACTAAATATAAAGATATATATTATAACTTTATATATATATATATCTTTATATAGACTTTAGCATCAGATGATCAGCTCTGAGAAAAAGCGAAGATAATGTATTTGCACAAAATATGTAAGGTGCTCCTGTAGCCCAACTGGTAGAGCGTTGCGTTTTTTTGGGATAAGAGCGTCTGCCAATTGCACTAATGTAATGTAATGGGTATCTGCAATAAAATCCATAATATTTATTCATAATACTGTCAATTACAAGCAGTATGATAAAGAGGAAAAAAACAGCGAGACCCTGATGAAGATGAAGGAGGACATGGAAGCAGAAGTGCACTTCATGTACCTGCGGCGTGGAGCTTCTGGAGAATCGTTCGGAGCGACACCGCGAGCCACAGAAGCCAAGAACTCCCGTCTCTTTTGCTGCACCAGATATGTGGCGCTGATGATCTTGTGGCGAGGGGTGCGGAGGTAAGGCCTGTTCACTTTCTGAGCGAGATCTTCCGTGACCATCTCTAAATCAGTCTGTGTGTTAGGCAGAAGAAACACAAGAGGGAAAGTATACGAGAGAGAAACAGAGCTGCGTGTAATGAACAGATATTTATCCGCTTACCTGCATAAGTTCAAAGATTTCTTTTTTTGTGCTTTTGGGCTCCAAGAAGAAACTGTATGGATAAGAGCACTTAAGGATACGTCGGGTCTTGAGAAGTTCATGAACACCATCCTCAATAAACGTGGTGTCCGGTGGGGTTCCTTCCCCTTGAAGAAACAAAATCACTGGATTTTGGAATTTTTGGAAATTTGGAATTTTTAAAATTATATTTATATTTTATATGAACACAAAACATAATATATTTCATTATAAATGTGTATGCAGATGTGTAGTATTAAAAATAAAATTCATAATTCAATGCGTATATCTCCCACTTGCTTTAAATAACTATAATACAGTATTATGCAAACAATACAGTGTGCAATATGTCCTGGTCTGTTTCATTAAATTGGCACTCACTTCCACTGAAAGCTTTGCTCAGTTGTTCCATCTTTTCCTTGGCTGTTTTCAGAAGCCGTTCTTCTAACTGATTTAAAAGACATAACCTTGGATGAAGGATTTGTCAACAAACAAATGTTGCACCCAATTAACGAAAACATTCCATAAATGTTCATGACAAAGATGTCTACCTGATAACTGTGTTCGTGGTTCTTGTATCGTGTGTAGTAATGCATAAAACAATCCAGTTCCTGAAAACTCTTGTGCTTTTTTTCTGCCTGTGGGGACACAAAAACGTTTAATCATTAAACAGGTACACGGGACAGGAAATTTAAGCTCAGTTGCATAGTCACAAATGTACTAAAACACAGAACCCAGCGTTACATTTGTGTGTTACAAATTTGGGAACAGGAAAGTGCTTTGAGAGTTCCTTCGCAAAAGCTCGGCTTAATCGTTGTGCGACAATTGTGTTATGTGCTAGTCATGTGCTTTCAATTTTTTCGTGGTCTTTATTTACCAGAAGCATTCAGAGCGGTCCACAAACACAAATCACAAACGACCAAAGTAAATTCATTCTTTGCATAGCTGACAATGTGTGCACATTCATTCCTGAAGCCTTTATTTGACAACTGCATATAAATAAATGTGGCTTTGTGTACGAGGGTGTGAATACCTCCACAGTCATTTCCTTGGACTGTTCTTCCACCTGCTGGATGACCTCGTACCGGGTACAACGATAGTATCCCCCAGTAGAGGAGCTGTGTTTCTTCCATTCCTCCAAACAAATCCAGCAGAAATCATACTTGCACTGCAGAGAGAGAGACAGGGAGAGAGACAGAGAACTTGTCAAACTGGATAATTCATCAGAGATGGGGCTGATCAAGCAGAATACTGGAACAAAGCAAGAGTTATAGGAAACCATTTAAACAAGACATAATCCTCAATTTACATAACCGACTAACTTTCAGGATGTAAACTGGTACTGTAAATGCAGGTGCAGATGAGGAAAAATGATTGGTTGTGCATTGCTTTTGGAAACAAGGTTTAGCCTTAAGAGACCAGACAAACTGTCCCTGTAAACATTACAGGATAACCTGTATGGCTGATTGATTCTGATTAAAGTCAGTTCTGATATGGCATCACTATTATACATTGCTATTGTCCCATATAATTAACTATAATTTAACTATATTATGCTCAACCATTGTGCTTCTGTTGCTCAGCTGGTAGAGCATTGTGTTAGCAGGGCAAAGGTCATGCGTTCAGTTCCCAGGGAACACACACACACAAATAAACTTTATATCTTAAATGCACTTTAATTCACTTTGGATAAAAGCCTCTGCCATATGCATTAAATGTCAGATACATTAAACTGTGGCACAAAATAAGCTGCACTTCTGGGACAAATAGACATGAAAACTGTACTTACAACCCACAAACCTCAAATACATGAGCATTAAGCAGCTATGACAGTGATTCATAGAGCAAACAGCCCCATAGGGGGAATCATGGCCACATGTTTAACCCGCCACATTAAATAAAGCTGTTTTCGGTCAGTAGCTGCTGTTCTGACTCTTTAGAACTGTTCCAACTGTCTCCTGTTGTTCTACATCAACGACACAAAACAGCAACACATTCTTCCGAGTGGTTTCATCAGTAGACTGCATGTTACTAAGCAACAAAAAAGTTGACCATCAGGATCAGTTTCTAGCACAAGCCTCTTTTCTGTAAAGTGCATTTCTGATACAGTGTGAGGCTGAAAAGTGCTGTGGCTAAATTGCACTATTTTGAAAACACTGCAATTCGTCCTGCAAAAGTCCTCTGTCCCAGACCCCCAAAAAGTGACCCAATGCAAACAGTGTATGAATCAAGAATCCAAAATAATCATTTAAAACGCAAGAGAAAGCTCAATGAGCTGACATATGGGTTTAAACTCAAAAGGTTAAGCTATATAAATAACTATAAGGTTGTTTAGTTAGTCAAATACAGAGATAGCTTGCTCAGTCCAAAATATTTCTTCTGTGATAAACAAAACAAGACATTAGGTGAGGTGTTAGTAACTGACAGCTTCATTCAGGATTCACTGACGTCATATGAAAAGGAGAAGCGTCAACAGTCTTCAAAATTTCTCCTCAGAAAACAAAAGTCAGTCATACTGGATTGTAATGACATAAGGGTGAGTAACTGACGCTCGATTTAACATTTTACATAAAGTAATTCTTCGTTTTTTACAATATAAACAGGCATCCAGGCCCTTGTGAGCTCTTCTCCTTTGTTTTCTTCCACGTGCTGTTGATATAAAAAGCTTCCCTTCCCCCCGCCCTGCCATGTCACTCAAAGCCCAGTTAAGCCTTCATTAAGGAAATAACAGTGAGACTAAGGCTTCCACATTGCCTTTGTTCAAACACCTGCTTCTGACGTCAAAGTCTGTTGGCATCACACACGCATCTTGTGTCAGGCTTCCACACACTCATGTGATATTTGTAGGAGATTTTAAAAAGAAGGATCTTGTGCATCACATGGTCAAGTGTTCAAATGGTCCTTTGACGCAATCTGGACGTTATCATATGACTTATCCCTTAGCTGCAATTTGTAATATCCATCTGTACGACAATCTGTAACTTATCTCTGTTTGAAACACAAAACTGCACTCTACTTTATTACTTTACACTTTACTACTTTACTTTTCATTACATATGCTAAAGGTAAATAAAGCCAAACTGACATTTCCTGGGAAATCAAACCCAACAACACAAATTATACATCATTATTGTAACTTATTATTGTGAATCGGGGGGAGGTAATGAGATTGTGCTGACCATTGATCTGTCATGTACATACTCAATAACTGATTTTTGTTCATTTTTAACCCAAAAACAGTTACAGAGTGCAGCTTTTATAGAACTCTTTAAAAACTTTACTAATTGTTTTTAATTTTTACACAAATTTTTTGTGTTGAGCTTTCTTAGAGGTAAAAAAAATGGCATACTTCAGCTATAATATGCTAATGCTAAAATGCACATAAGTGTTGTGCATTTTACCCCCTCTTTCATTAGACCCAATGAGAGGGCTAGAAGATACTTATAGTGTGCCATCCTTGTCACAGGGCCCAGGGCAATGTTCCCAGTTGCCTTAATAAAAGTTAATTTGTGACACTGCTATGCCCATGTGACTACAGATTTCTCCTTTAATAGCCTGATATTTGCGGACCTCAGGATAACATGGTCACTAACCTGCCAGCTAATAATTAAGTTTGCAGTTAGCAGTCCAACATGTGAATCACACTAGTGTTTTTGCACACAACGTGCATTCTTTACTGACCTTTGCACACTGCATGTGATTACAGCCTTCATTTTTCTGGATGGGAGACTTGCAATTGGCACAAGGTTTGGAGTTGGTAAGTAGCCACAAGCAGTTGGCAGCATCTTCGTAGGCTTCGCTCACACCAGCCACTGTCCAGAGAGACAGAGAGCAGCTCCATATTAAATTGACTCACTAAATGCTAGCTGCAGGTTACCCGCCATGAAAACCCATTAACAAAGGTCAAACCACCACGTGTGGTGAAGTTGTTTGATTGAATGCAGGGTCACATTAAAAAAAACAATGCCGCCCGAAGATCTATTGGATTTTTTAAATGTTAAATGAATTATGAAGCGCTTGCACGGTCTTACGTTCTTCTGGCCTCATTTCAGACACCTTCTGCAGCCACATCTTCCATGTGTCACAGTCACAGGGTTCATGAGCATCGCCAAGACACTCCCTGAGGAGGAGAGAGAGAGAAAAATGAATGTGACTGGATGGCATGATGTGCTTTGTGAGATAAATGATCTAGGCTAGTGAGATGAATCTCATGAAACCTGTCGGAAACATCACGTGTGGGTCATATTTCACCCTAAATTCTAAAAAAGAATAAGAAACTGTATAATGCTTAAAAAGAAATTATTTTTAGAGATTTTAAATTAATCATTCGTATTCAGAATACCAAAATATAAAAAAAATGTTTTATTTAAATTGTAGTATAACACCACATAAAGCTGCAGTCCTTAATTGTTTTAGATTAAAAATGAGTTAATGAGCATTTAAAAAGACAGATCAGTGTTCAAATCGGTCTCCTTACCTCATCCCAATTTTATGTTTCAAACAGAGATGGCAGTAGAGAGGCAAATTACAGCTTTAAACATTATGGGGTGAAATGTGACCAGGACATATTTGTGTAAGACCCATCCATTCTAGTCTTCATCCCCCAAAAGGCAAGTGCGGTATTGTTATGATGTACTATACACCACCTACTTATTGAAGACTTATTCAGAAAAATCTATCACTACAACCACATCAAATCACCAGCTAAATTGTCCTATGGTGACCTCTCTAGTAAGCGTCTAGTAAATGGTGCATAGCTGGTTAACATACCAGCAGAAGAGATGGCCTTTCCCACAGTCCACAGCAGGGGCTTTGAGCAGGGGGAAGCTCAGAGGGTCAGAGGCTCCAGGACCCGGTCGAGTCAGTCGTACGGCTCTTTCACAACTAGCCACGGGGCACCAGCGAATGGCAGGATTATTATCCACAAAAGCCTGGAGATGGATACACAGAAATGTGTTTAAACCTCCCATTAGATTTGGATGACTTGATTCGAACCATGATATTTACCCAACAATCAAGCATTTGATTTCCGAGCATGTGTTTACAAAATCTTTCAGCTGGGATTACAGACGTTTTTGTTCAAACACTGACGCTGAGCCCAGCCAGCGGCAGGAAGCTGTCAGTGTTTTGATTCAACGCCAGTGCCAGACAGTCTATCATGGGAGGAAAGAAATAACAGCTTTGAAATGGCCTCTGGTACTTCGGGAGCTCCAATTGTACCTTAATGTCAAACTGCAGGTAGCGTTTATCCATCTCTTTGGAGACCACGCTTTCAATGACATCCACAGGAACCAGCTGGAAGCAGTCATAAGCAGGGCAGATGATGTTATGTGCTTCCCCTTCTTGGATCTTCAGATTCAAAAACCTGATTTCCAAAAAAACAATGTTTAAACAATGTTAAATTTATGCGATTCATTTTCTTCATAAGGATTTAAAGAAAACTCATCAATAAAGCGTGAATCAAATGAATAAACTCAAAACTGAATTAACTGGATTTATAGCAAAAGTGTATGAAAACCAGAACAAATCTTCTGATCATAATTAATGGCACAACAATATTTTCTTGATTGAAAACAATCTAATTGCAAAAAACATTTTATTGAGAAGTATTAAATTATATGGGCAGTCAGATAGTGTAAATAGACCAGCAATTATGTACTGTATGGTAGTGAGCAGTGGGGTGATACTTTTGATGTTTCCATGGTTATAGCAACTCTAAATGGTGGACTCTCGCCTCTGGATTATGGGAAGTGTAGTCAGGAAGTCTGCTACACTATTTTTACACTGTACACTTTTTTTTAGTATTTATTCTGCAACTTCAGATGTGATTACAAATCACATTAAACTTGTGGCTTCAACCAAAGTATATATCATTTCTTATGGCAGGTCTGTCTTAAAAGGTTAAAAATCAATTTCTCTTTGAGAAAAATAAAAGGGAATTTTACTTTCCAAAACCCTCCTGTAACAATCTATATTCACTGTAACATTGCATTAACTTAATGCAACTTAATGGACGTAAACTCGTCAAACGTCCAGCTATATGACCTATATCTATATTGTATATCTGTATTGTAACGCTTACCCTTCCCAGCATGCCCTGCAGAACTCGTGTCCACATGACATGTCCACAGGGTCCTCAAAAACAGATATGGTGCACATGCAAATTCCACACTATATGAACATAAGAAACATTCTGTCAGACTGTATTTTTATTCATTTACTTTCTGAACAGTGAAGAGCGATGAATGGGTTAATCAAAGTAAAAAAACAGGTCACACGTCTATCAGTCCACACCAGGCAGTACAGTGTAGATGTTTAGCATGACTGCGTTTAATTTAGATTATTAAAGGCCCACCAAAAATGTATAAATCAGTTTGTATAAATACAATGATTAAATGAAATCACTTTTATTTTTTGGGTAAGCTATAATGTTTGGAGTATATTACAGTATAAATCAATGACGCAAAAGAGAGAATCTAACCAAAGCGAGGCCGTCAGCAGGAGAAAGGCTGATCTCATCAGGAGACGTGACGGACGAGCGAGTTGTTCGGGGAGTTTTGGGGGAGGGCAGTGTGTCCCAGGCGTTACAGCCACTTGGCGGTGGGGTTGGCATCTGAACACCTGAGCGCTGACAACAGTCCTCTGCATTAGACATCCAGTCTTCCAGAAGTTTCTCCCTGTCCCAGTCTAACAGCAGAACAGATCTACAGTGAATGTCTGCATAACTTTCTTCTAACGTTTAGTTACACTCTCACATTACACTTAATATCCTGCCAACAAGGTAATATTAGACTTCAAAACTGAACACACAAATGTTCCAATTCATATTTACAAGATCTTGGTCTTTGCAGCTATAACAACATCTGTTGGTCTCACACTGTGTCCTGACCAATCACTACATGTTTAAGTTCTCTCCTCACTGAGTTTTTGAGAATTTGTTGCATTACCTCATTACATATTTAACCACCTGTCCCTGTCTGACAATGAGGCAGATGTGGGAAATACTTCAGTAAAGACTGAGTGAGGAATGTTCTAGCTTGTAAGAAAGGAAACAAGAGCCAATCCTCCCTGAAAACATGTGCTATCTTAAAGAGAGAAGGATCTTGGTTGTTGGCCAAATCTATCACATCATATATATTGATTAAATAGATTCGCTGGCACATAGTGCTTTAAAATATATGAACTGTTTTTGCAGTGAATCCCTTGCTATTAAGTACTGTGATGGTACCATTGTACAATGGTGGTATTAATAATAATACCAATAATACCACGATACTGGATAGAAACCATTGAATTTACCAGACACTCATGGTATTTAATCTTATAAAACCTAGAAAATTTTACACAACCACAATGGAATTTTCTTGATGGTGATGCCAAAAATGTGCTGCACATAAAATCAACAATGTTATAAGCTAACAAGAAATAGATTGACATCAAAGGTAGCTGCTGTCTGGGAGCGACAGTAAATGTGTACCGTGGGCTCGCAGCAGCGCCTCAGCCGTGAAGAGAGGAGCCTGCAACATATCTGCTGTCTCCACAATCAACATGTCTTTCAGCCGACGCAAGTCCTGCAGTTTCAGTCCCTCATATGGCTACGGAGAGGGAGAGAGAGAGAGAGAGAGAGAGAGGGAGAGGGAGAAAGGGAGGGAGAGACAAAGATGAAGGAGAGGGGGAAAAGACAGAGATGAAAAGTGTGACTGAAAGTTAATAAAGCTTTTGCTTTTTGCTTTTAAACTTATATATTGCTTATATATCTGTGTCTAGAACATCAAAACGAAGCAATCATGAGTCTGTCACCAGCGCTATAAATGGCAGTTGGCTTCCCTCTCCTGTGACACTACATTAGCAGGCTGTGATTTACCATGCTTTTACCTTCTCAGTGCACAGCTATGACTAATGAAAGACTACACGCACACACAGAAATGCAGATACTGAAAAAACGGTATAAATAAATGTTGGAGTAACGAAAGAGCAACAAATGTTGATCTTTCAGTTTGTGAGGGTGTTAACTTTTGTCTGGAAATGCGGAACAGAATGGAGTATACGTAAGGGATAAAGTACAGTCAGCAGGCCATAATCGCAAATAAAATTAATGGGTTTATTTTACGATATTGACCGGCTGACTGTGCATTATCCTTCTTGGTGCAACTGAACTAATGAATTAAAACACGGAAATATAATATTGATGAGCATTTTGTTATTATCTTAGCTCTGGCTAAGATTATGACATTAGGCATTACTGAGTTAGATGGCGCAGTGTGTGTACATCTAATTTATATTAAAATATATGTATGCTCAGGGTGCATGTTTTTATGTTTTTATATTATTTTCATTATTAGCTATACTTCATTAGTATGTTAAGTACCTCTCGCCGGTCAAGGGCCGCATACTCTGCTTCTATCTCCTGAGCTCCAGCGACCTGAGAGAAAACCATCTGAGACTCCAGACGCAGCGCCAGCTCCTTGTGATGTCGTCTCTCCGCTGAGTCACATGGTGTTTCCCGGTCTTCATTCTCCACAAATAAATCTGCCTCACTCTTCAACAACAACTGCAACAAAAACACAACTTTAGGTTAAAGGCAGAAAACATTTTTTGCTATGCTAGTTGAAAGTCTCTTCACATCCTGACAGCAATCATTAAGTGGTCTAAACATATTTATGTAAATGTATATATCTGTTGTGGATAAAACAGGACCATATAATGTTCGTCCAATCATTGCATTCGGTCCAAGTGCAATGATAGGATGTCCTACTTGCCTGTCAAACTCTTTATGTGTTTGTGTGTATTGAAGGCACGGCTTTGGAGAGCACGCTGGAGGGAGGGTGGGATCTCAAGCTTTCGGGGGTTCAACTCAATGACTAATCATACAAGCCAAACAAATTCAAAAGCATGATGCATTAAATAATAAACTAAATTAAAGTGTTCCTGATGGTCAAATGGTGCTAGCAACTTCAAGGTCACAGGTTCGATTCTCAGGGGACCTCAAATGAACTGTGAAACTAAAAAACTAAAAAGTCACAGGGTGAAAGTGTCAGCTACACATACAAATACAAATGTAAGCAATCATGAATACATAAAGAAAATAAGTCAATCTTATTTCCAACCTCAACACAGCATTTCATCCCAGCAGCCGCAGCGTAGTGCAGGCAGGTGCTCTTTTTGTTGTCCGTGGCGTTGATGTTGACGCTCTCATACTCGCCGTGGTCCAGCTTGGCTCCGGTCCACAGCAGGATCATCTGGAGGCACTCAGCCCGCCTCCGTTCATCCTCCTGGGGGCGGATGATGCGCGGCTGCAGCGCCCCCTCGCCCAGCAGGATCTGAGGGCCCATGCACAGCAGGTGCAGGGCTGTCTCATTGTGAATGTTGCACTTGTTGGGGTTGCCATCTTTGGAGAAAAGGAAAGACCTGGAGAAGAAATAGAAATAATAAGTTGAAATAAGTTCAATTTAAGAGCAGAAAAAATGGCTTAAGAATCATTATCAAATAAGAATTATTACAGGATCAAGTACTATTATTAGGAAGAAAGAGGTCATGCCATTTGGACATCAAGAACTATATAATCAAACAAAGCTACATTTGTAATGCAAATTGTAATTTAAATGACATTTTTAGGCATATTAATTAAACCACATTATTTGATTGGAACATAAAATGTTGCAATATAGCAAAAATAATGACCCACTATGGGTGGTGTACAGTGATTGGTGAAGAGGTGTGTTGCATCACAGCCCTTACTATATTATAGATAATGGCACAGCTGGAACACTGTACAAATCAGTCGGTACCTATAGGACTAAAACTATTCATTTTATAAACCTCCATTAAAACCGGTAGAATTCAAGAGGACCACTAGTTTGTGCCAGCTAAGATCCAGCAAAAGAACCTTCCCACAGTTACAGCTCTAAACAGATGGAGGTCCAAACAAAGATATTTTGAAAGCTGATGACCGCAGCTATCACTTCAGTATTTCATAATGTATGAAAGTGCATTAGGAATACATCATAACCATATTAACGATGAAAACCGTTCACTGCGGCCGGAAGACCACAGTGTCTCCATGACAGACAGCTGGAGATAATCGTGCATGCTTTTATCATTTTCAGGTAATTCATGACAGGAGCTTCAAAGAAATTGATAACGGACTCAGATTGCACCCTTGAAAAGACGTGGGGAAATTTACACTCTTGTAAGCTTCAAGAGTGGAATTAGGGACTGCATTCAGCCTTTCAATGAAATTGACTGAGAGCTTTGTTCCAGGAAAGCTAAGATGAGAGTCTGGCACTGGGAGGTTATTAGTAAATGCAACTGCCAACAACGGCTATAACTCTTAGCTTTCCCCCAACCGTCCTCTGTGCATGTGCACTGGGGAGGCCAGAAAGACAGGTTCAGCAACCAAGAAACTGATACGGACATGTCAAGTAAGCATTTGTTAGATGCAGCAACAATGACACTTTGGTAACATACTGACATCAACTACTATGAAATGCAAAGTCAAGCTTTTAAGCAAGAAGAAAATCTAATTCCCTAGAAAAATGTCTAGACATGTTGGTGACAGTCTTGGGCTTTCATCTTTGATCTTCAGTATTCTGGCAAATAAAGGCTTGATTGAAATAAATACAGAACCACAGTATAATATGTTTGGCTGAACGCTTGACACACACACATTTAGCCTCAGAATTCCTAAGTGTAGTCTAGACTGACAGGCTGTGTTCTTTCAGCTTGTTTCTAAGAATCAGAAGGAGCCAAAAGTAATCGGAATTCTAGGTACCAGACACCAAAGTCTGGTTATGTTTGTAAATACATAACCACAACAAATTAGCCTGTGTATCTAGGGTGGTTCTAGCTAAGGTATTTGTAGTTTAATCAACGTCTTTGTTCCAAGTAATGCCAAACAAATAAAGGACACAAAGGGGAAAAAAAGAATTCACAATACAGCTGAATGAAAAAGGAGAAAACTGACAAGCAAAGAAAACAGGAAATTCATGATTTAGAAGCAATAGTCCCAGTCTTACCAACAGACCGCCCACAGTGTGACTGCCCACACAAACCAGAAATGTACTTTATTGATCTGGAAAGCTCTAATCTGGTTGGTTAACTTACATTTACATTTATGTATTGGCAGGCACTTTTACTTTAGGGACCTGGGAGCATTTATAGCATATAAGTTTGTATGTTCCTTGGGAAACAAACCCGTGATCATTGCTTTCTATACACATATTCCCATATTACAAATATTTTCTGATCAAGCAGTTTTGCAGACTGCCACACCCTTATTTAAATTACCGCTTTTCTGTGCTGACCCATTATTGAGGTATTATCCATTTCAGGTAAACCCACCTTATTCAGGTGGTCTCTGTTTCTTCCATAATAAGCTACAATGTTGACCTGACTGATTTTGCAGTTAATCACACCTGAATAATCAACCTGATGGATCAACAAAGGTGAGAGGCAGCAAAACTCTGTGACTAGTGAGATGATAAGTGGTCTTCTATGAGGAGCCCAAACTTTCAAACAGCCAGTGTAAAGGGACACAAGAAAGTGAAACGTAAGAAAGGAGGAACAGCAAGTCCTCAGTAACCAGCTGTCTTTACTGGTAATTATCAACCATTTTCTCAGAAGGGTGCATCCACCACACCTTTTAAGCTTGGCTCCATGAATTTAAGTGGTCTTGACTGGAAGCTACCGCTTACATTTACATTATGCATTTATTCAAACTAACTTACAGTGCAAGCAAGCTATACATTTGATCAGTATGCGTGTTCCCTTGGATTCGAACCCACAACCATTTGCACAGCTAATGCAACGCTCTACAAGTTGAGCTACAGAAACAAAAATTCTTCCATTTTGATAACCGTTCATTTGCAGGGTCTCACCTGATGAGGCGTGTCATGGCGTGGCGTGAGGCATACAGCAGGGGTGTGTTGTGTTGATAGGTCTCCCCATAAGAGGCATTGGGGTCCAGGGCCTCTTTAAATTGGGGGTTACTCTCATAGAGCTGCCAAGCCAGTGCTTCATCCCCACTGATAAGTGCTTTGCGGAACTTGGTGGCTGTATTCCCCATGGCAGGAGCTTTGGAAGGAGCCACAGAGTGGCCCACATTCACTTCCTTAGTGTTCAACCAGCGTAAGAGTGAACCAGCCGCATACTGCAAGTCCTGTCAGGTAAACACATCAACAGATTTCTCAGTTTGTGTCTATAGGACAATGTCATTCTGTGCAACTCCGCGTGTTAAACCTTTATCCTGGTATACAACTGCACAATACCTCAGACACTACTTAAAGTCACTATAAAAAATCAAAATATGCTATTTTTTCTTATGGAATATTGCTAGGTTTATTCACGCACATCTTTTTTTTTATTCACATGCTCTCGTAATTAAAATCTGAAAATTCCCCTCTGGAATGGGAGACATTCTCTGATGATGTCACCCTAACGATTTGGGCGGAGCCAGAGTTGTTACCACTCCCCTCCTACAGTAATGTGCTGTGAGCTTTGAAACATCTACTTTTCTACAGCAAATCAATTCTTGTGGAAATAAAAAGCCACGTCCTTCATTTTGCCATTTCACTTTGAATTACTTTAGTACACTGAAGTCAATTGCAACTTCTGGTTCACGTGGAATTTAACAAAAATGTGAGACATCATCATCTATCAGGTCTTGCTCCTAATGTGGCCCATAATCACTATGCTTAATAACACCCATCTCAAGGCTTGATTTAGAAATAGTTCTTTAGGCTCAAACATAACTCACTTGAATTCACTATGGAGAAAGAAACAAGCTACTATCCAAATCACATAACCATCTTTTGCAAATCCCTAATATAACACAAAAACAGTCTGCTTCACAGACTGATGAATTTGCATAAGACCAAACTGTGCAAACTATCATCTTGCATGGGCCTTATCTGATCTTACAGTTACCATATTTTAACCGTTTAGATCGGATGACAGTGTTGTCGCACTATAAGTCACTTAAAAATAAAAACAAAAATAAAGACCTAAACCGACTTACAGCACATTTAAGATACATTTTTTAAAAATGTGCATTCCCTGGGATTCAAACCCATCACCTTGGAATTGCTAGCACCATGCTGTACTAGTTACTTGCGTACCCTCACAACTCTCAAGACTGTGGGTGAAAAAAACAGACCCACCAAGTATCTATGTTTAATGTTTAATGAAACACCTGAACTTGCTTGTCTTTAAAATTGTAAGAGATATTTTGCTTAGAAAGACACAATGGAGTGTTAAAGTCATGTTTAGACTTTGTACTGCCACTGTAACTCAACATCTCATCATCATCATGTATTTGTTTTGTTTCCTCTTATATCAGTAATTATCACAACTGGTTATTTATTCTACTGCAATACCTAATATTTTCTTTTTTAAACCATATCCGCTTCACAAAAAGAAATCTTTAATACTCTATATACCATCCGGTTAAGAATCACAATGTTGGGCTCTACAATGTTTCACCACCGAAAATAAAGTGCAAGCTATGATGTTCTGCTCTAATAAATCTACTAGCTGGCTGTGGGAGAGCAGAGAGCCACAGCAGGTGTGCTGCTTAGACTGGAGCACGGCCTGCGTGTGGGAGTTAAGCCCTCAACCTGGTTTTTAGGTCATTTGGGCTGGTCTGTTGTTGTTCTTACACCATCTCACTCACATTTACAACAAACATGTGTGGAGTTACATAGACACGTTTCATGACCACAACAAACTCTCTCAGGGCCTGTGAGACTGACTGATGTTGAACGGTTCATGTTCAGGTGGAATGCCTGAGAATACACCGAACACTGATGAATTAAGAGCAACATTTGGCAGACGCACAAAGGGAGGAAAGCATTTCTGTTGCACAAGCTTCCCCCACACCAGAGCTTAACCGTCTGACATACTGTGTCCGTTAATGGAACAACTTCATTTGCATTCATTTTACAGGCAGTGGGCTACTTTTAAACAATGCAGGCTTTGTGTCAAAACATGATCCCAGACTGCCATTTTCTCTTTTAGCAAAGTCTGCAGGACAGACAAATCAACTCAGGGTTAATTCAATGACATGGCTGACATTTAACAATTACAGCAATACACACAAAGCCAGCAAAGAGACAAACTAAAGAAATCACATACCCTCAGTCTGGTGACTAATAACTATAGCTTAGATCTAAAACCTCACAAGTCATTTGAGGTTTCCTAAGTCATTTAAAAAGTGAATAATATTCCTACTTAAAGGATTTAGAAAACGTAGAAAGAGTCTGAATACTGGCACAAGAAATGATTATTCTTTAGAAGGCGTTTTTCTTTACACATTTGTTGCAATTCACCTTTCTCGAAGTATGACAGGTAAACGTGTACATATCCTCCACTTCTCATGCACAACAAAGCCAACATGCTCTACTAAACACTAAACATACCTGTTTGGAGATCGCAACCTCTCCTGTGGTATCCAGGGCAAATCAAGTACATGGCCCTAAACAAATATTTTAATAATACCTCTGAACCGATCACTGTAAATTTCGAAGCCCTTAATTACAGTGTTTGCAGCCGATCACCACCAATGTTCATCAATACCTACCTGTGACTGACAGACGCTGAGGCTGCTCGCCTGCTAGCCATTTACCAACAACCCCACAACAAATATACATTTGAAAAATCAGGGCTTTTCATTTTTCAGACTCCCAAGCTTGTGACACAAAAAAAAATCCCTACAGGCGTGTTGACATGAACGAGCAGCACAATCAAACACGTACCTCGTTACAGATCCGGACACATCCATTAAGCGATGAGACATGAAATGACCCAACCAGGCGACTTGTCAGCAGGTTAAATCGCCATTGTTTTAGGGAACGGGCTGTCTATCATGACCGAGATTGTGTACAATAAGAAATGGTACGATTTTAGGGGTGGTGCTCGTGGCTGGCTGTGTTTGCTGGTCATGCTCTCATTTCATAGGACAATAATCCGCTTCTTCTTCGCCGTGTTAACAGCAGACGAACAGCCGAATTGAGGGGCCCTTTACCGGCATCTACCGAGCAGGATGAGACAGGCCTAGACTGCTGTCCAACCTGGTCCTAATATTAGTTCAACAATGGGTGGATGGATAATTGGCGTATTGGCGCCACCTAACGGAGCGTTTCACAAAGAGTCCAAATGACCTTTTAATTTTTAGTATATTCATTGTCATTCGTATTGCTCATTCGTTTTCTTGGTGTATTATAATATAGAAAATTTAGAGTATTAAAGGTGGTCGTTATATGTCATAAACCATTTGTCTTAAACAGTAGTATTGTCTAATAAAAAGTATTTTACATTTTAAGGCCTACTTTTCTCATTTTTAATCATTCGTTTACTTTACAAAACAAACCATCAGTGGCTGACCTCAATTCTTCTCTTGCGGAACTTTGAACGTTTGAGATTCCTTTTCATATAAAATGAGGACTGTTTTCACTATACACATTGTGTTCACAGAAGGATCTTTAAGTTGACACAAGGCGTAGCTTACCCACACTTTATATTAAAACTGTCTGGCCTGTTTACTTTTTCCACACTGATCCCTGCATCGCTGTGTTTGTGTTCACGTAATGAAAATTAATAAAATGACATTTTAAAAAATAGTAAAAGACAACGCTGCTGCGATTCGCCTCATTTATTTCACGTACAGCTGTTTTGGGAAAATTGCTGAGGAACCAATTGTCCCTCAGTACCAAATAAAATACAACCACAAACAGAACACGCCCGATTCTTGTTTTTAAAGGAGCACAAATGATAAAACACACATCAAAATACAACTCCGGTGGTAATAAACTTATAAGTTCACTGTTAAACCCAAAGATATTGCCAGTTTCTGCAGACCGCCGTGTGCCTGGCATGCCCATAATTCATTCAATAAACATTCATTTCACAATAGACTCCTGAAGAGTAAGAAAGATGATACAATAAAACAACATCGAAATTATGTATTAAACAGCGTCAATTTAAAAAACGTAACATTCACTGTTTCGGAAACAACTGGTTTAGATATCACAAACCATTTTTAAGTGTATACAGCAAACCGTGAGAGAAATTACTAGTGTCCATGTTTGCAAAGTTATCTTTCCATGTTAATAGCTAATAATGGTTGTAATTTACTTTGTTTCTTAATATCAGCAAGCTTAGTTCACCATATGTTCTGACAGGACTTCTGGATAACTGTGACTTTTCGTCATTTATGAATAGGTCTTTTCAGTAAACAATACTTTTACATAATAATATGGAACCTGAAATGTATATACACGAGCAATCTGACACCCCAGAACGCTTGTGTGTTTGGTCACGTGGGTGGGTGGGGGGGTGATGTGGCCATAAAGTGGAGAGGGAATTAAAGAGGATTGGGAAGGTTATTTAAAGCAACTGGAAAACACCATCGGTATCATCTGGAGTGATGCACATTATTACGTAATATACAAAAATCTGGTTTACTGTATTGAGTTTTTATATTATGTTGCTTTTATTATGTACTAACATTTGTATTATAAAACAATGTACTACTACACTCGGGTACAACTAATTGTTTTCAATTTGTTTTAGAAGAACAAAGCAAACTGGAAGATCTGATTGATTGGTTTGTTGATGTACTTTTAGTTTATTCAAACGTTTTTGCGTGCCTTTCTTCTATTACTAGTTAAAAACAAAGACATTTTAACACAAGTAAAGCTGCAGCATCTTGATGAACCCCCACCGCAGACATGCACCGCGGGACTGGCATGCAGGGCATTGCGACGCAAACTTCAGAATGACTTTCTGCACCACCACCACAGACCTGCAGCGTCTGAACTCTCCGGAGTTCAGTGTTACAGCTCTGTCTGGTAAAATGCTAGATTTACTTAAAATAGCCAAAGAAAGAGAGGCAAAAGAGAAAGATACAGGAGGAGAGATACCTTAAAACACTTTAACATTCACGGGAATATAAAACTAAAATGATGTTACATTTTCAGTAAAAGAAAAAAACAAAACGTGTTTGCTGGAATATTGTGGGACTGTATGTATACACGTGTAGTTGTGCAATGACAAATGTGTCATACATAATTATAACACTTAAGGTTTTTTAATGAATGTCCATTAATGAATGAAATTACAAACAAAGTTGTGAGATGACATAGTATGCACGTTCACAGTATGTAACTGTATGTACATGCATAAGTATATGTGTGTGTAGTTTTGTGATGTAGGGGATCATGGCTGTTTCCTGTGAGGGAATGGCAGGTCGGAGGTGAGAGATCAGTTTCTAAGGGTCACAGTGAGTCACAATGAGGTCAGATTCGAGGCAACAGCTTTTCAATGAATTCCTTCACATCAGACAACTCCTGTAAAGCCAAACAGATGTTGTTGTGTTAGTCCCAGAACTGTGTTAGAGAGGTACAGAACTAGCATGAGAACAATCCACATTAAAACAATACACACAAAACATTATATACAATAATTTTATATATATATCTTAGTATAATATACAAATTCTTATATTCTAATGTATCTTATATTTAGAAATGGATTCAGGCAGGGTAATCATAAAGCATTGTGTGAATACTACTAAACATGATGAAAGAACAATGTATATAAGCATAAATCTGTGAAGGTTTCTTGGAGGTTCTGTGGGCTCAGATTCTATGTGGGCCTGCATAGAGGTAATAGACATGACTCACCTGAGGGGAGGAGCTATGCATGAGACCCGGGTAGGTGTGGAAGGTGATGTTCCCTGGGTGGACAATGGTCTTGAGCTTCTCTGCCGTCAAGGCCCCGAACTGCACCGGGATCATGGTATCCATCTCCCCATGACACTGCAGAATTGGAGTCTCCTTGTTTCCACTTCCAACTGCAGCCTGAAGAATCAACAGAAGTGATTCTTACTGACGGATACAACACTGGGTTTGACATTTACCATTTTTTCCTCTGTCACTTCCTGCATTTTTTTCCACACAGACAATGTTTGCACAGACAGCCATTTTGTAATATTTGTCCTTGTTCTGAATAAGACAATATTCTGATTAAGGTGTTAACATGAGTTACTTTTAGAATATTCCTTTCATGTTCCAGAACATAGACTAATTCTATACACGTCATTATGTCCTCATGCCACGCTGTCCCCTCGCATCCCAACAAACAGTTTTGTTTCATTTTTAATTGTATTTAGCCTCAAGTGCAGTTAATCATTTGTCATGCTATACAAGCAAATAGACCATGGCGGATACAAACGTTCCTTTGTACTTTTATACAGCAACATTTCGTTCTTGTTTGCCATCAAACGGTTGATCACTGCTATGTGTCTGTGTACTGTCGCAAAATGCAGAGAAAACTCCCACACGACGTTAATAGTGTGATTAAGTTGAGTACGTCCGTTATGCCCTTCAATAATGCGACTAAAATTGGAAAGTTCCACAGCTTATTTCGATTTGTGCTGCAAATACGATTTTAGTCAGATAATCAGAAATACGATCATTTCCTAATCGGAGTATTGTCTTTACGGGGTTAATATTGGAATATTGTTGTAAATGTAGTCAGTTTCACACACTATCGAAAGTCTTGTACCTGTGGAAATGACTTGTGAAGTGGAAGCCAACAGCTAAGCCCAACAACGCCTGCTAGTTTCTGATGACAGGTCAGAGCGGTGTAGAGAGAGAGAGCTCCACCCTGAAGATCACACAACAGTCACACTCCCTCTTACACAATAAAAACAGATCCTCCCAACTTTAATATACTCTGCAACGGTTTAAACGCTTGATCGCTTACCTGAGAGAAGCCACCAAGAATAATTCGATGGGGTGGTATCCCATTCTTTACCTCGTGATCTATTATGGCCTTTACTGCGGAAGAGAGCGGACAGTCAATGCATGCTACATGATAATATTTCAGCATACAACAGTGTTTTATTACAACAATATGCTTCTCCTGTAAACTTGATGTGTTTTTAGGTGGTTTTACACTTGCTGACAAAGGCCAAGCCGATTCTTCAACTAGATTAATTTATGGCACAGTGCCACAAAAAATTATAATAATTTTTTTAGTCAGGAAAAACTGGTCCACTGTGAATGCATTTCAAAACAACACATTATACTCACTGTTCTCTGCTGCTCTCTTAATCCCTGCTTCATCCTCTGGTGCATCTGGGCTTAAACCCATCAGATCAAACCTGAAAAGAATTTAAACAAACAGTAGCAAACATTACACAGAGTTAAAGAGGCCCAAAATAGGTTACATATAAGGTTTAGGTGGGGCCCAAAAGTCTGAGGCCACTGGTGAAAATGCATCAGCATTTCTTACAGAATATATTATCAGTATAATTAAAGTGATTTAAGTAAATTTAACTTTTATTTAATTTAACTTTATTTTTTAAATATCCTGGTATTTAGTATGTCTCTCTTTGGTTCATTGACAGCAGGCAATCAAGCCGGCATTGACTCAATCTTATCCATGTTTTCCCAGCATGAACTGACACCTTTGTTTTCAGATTTTAAATTTCGATTTCAAATACCGGATTTTGAATGTGGTCTCAAATTTTTTGCAAGTTGTAAACAACAGAGGCAACATACCATGAGGGCATGGTCATCTTCATGTTCAGTGTCACAGGAATTAGTGGCCTACAGACAGAAACAACAGACTCACTTGTGATAAACTGGCACCATCAAAAAATACAACTACTATAAAACACAAAAAGGTTGATATTTCCCACACTCTGTAATTTATAGGCTGTTACTTACGCATGTGGGCAGATGTATTTGACATAAGGCAGCTGAAAACATTGCATGGTGTCGGCCCACCCATGTCTGTATAAATAACATAACAGGGGTATTTACACAACAAGTTATTAGACATTTAAAGATCCTCCACCAGACAAGTGACAAACAGAACTTACCCTGTGTCACCCAAACCATGCAGGAAGATCACCTGCAAACGTAACAGAATATCACATGAGATACCATCTCTGCAATACCCACAAGGGGTTTGATTTCCTGTGCACAAAATAGGTCTAAAAAGGACGGTTTAGTTTAGGAAATAGGCCGCTTTGCTTTTGATGTCGACTGTAAATATATGTTATATATGTTGGTTTGTGACATATAAAATGTGACGTAAAATATATGTTGGTTTACATGACGATAGCATCATTAAACCAAACTGTCTGTAAATCTAGTTACCCTTCTAACAAAGACATAAAGAATGCATTTGAAGCTAGAAGTCGAAACTAAACCTTAGTCAACCTTTGATTACACGGGTAACCGGGTCACTTGAATTTTTAGTTAATGATTTGACTGATCTCTTACCACAGCTGTCTCTTTCTCTGTCCCAGACACAGTCACGGCTTCGGCGAGCAGCGGTACAGACATGTTGTTGCCACACATACAATGTGAGGAGTGCTTTAAAACCAATGCAGAAACCAAAGAATGTGGACAAACAGATCAGTAAAGCATGTTGATGCAAGATGCAATGACAAAATACATAAGCTCAGGCTGTAAGTATTGGATAAATGGGTATTAAAAATACGAACCAGTGATGGGGAAAGAAAGTGTCAGCAGGCTGCAGAATGATTAACAAAATGTGATTTAATTACCATTGCTGGTACATTCATTTCAGCTAGCAAAGCAATTCATGTTTATCTAAATCTATATGTGCCCTATCAAACCTTCAGAGAATCTATATGTGGAAAAGGACATGTAAAAAATGAAAAAAATAACAGAGGGATTTAACTCAGTGCCTACTGATGCATGTTCATCAAACTCAGAAGTTCTGTCTAGTGGCAGCTCTGTGGATCACAAGTTTGTACTTGCAAACATCTACTTAACGAGTTCCGAGAAAAACTATTTCTAATGCAGCCTAAATGAAAACTATGTCCCTGTTTTCCTGGAACCACATGACAGTACTGAGAAATTGAGTCTTGACATCTGCAGGAAGCTAAACGCTCCAACTTAATGGTTTCATTCCTCTGTGAGTGGCCATATCACAAGCTTTAGCCCTAAGTGTTTCAAAGAATTTTATACGCCTGCCTCACTTCAGTGGGTCACTGTGTTTTCTTGCGCTTTTATAACGCACACTACGTTATCCAGATATTTTATCAAATAACCCGTCACTGAGCTCTACCTAGTTTTAAATACAGGTAGGAAAACATATCTTGGGAAAGTATGGATCCAGGCAGATATTATTATAATAATCATTACAAATGTATTAAAAAACGTCATAAAAATATGAAACACTTGATGGCTTTTCCACTCGATGGTGTTATGATAGCGCGACTTATTGATTTACATTAACAAATCACCGTATTGATCAGCTCTAATGCCTCAGTACATTAACCCATCGCAATACAGATAAAGACTCCACTAGTGTACACGAATACCACAGTCATCTGACATTCAAAAAGAAGAGGAAGACAGGAGTGGGCAGGGAAAACAATATAGAACAGGGCGAACCGTAGTTCAGATTTTACATCGCGGCGAAATGTAGGCACGGCTAAACGTATAAATAAAGCCGCTAGGTCGTTTCATAAAAGCTGGAGCGACATGATCGCGGTCTAATCCTGTTTCGCCTGCATTATTCTCACAATGAATCCACAGCCTCATAGCTATCTGTGTCTATCTCCTAGCATGATCCCACAATAACACCGCTCAGCGACAAGCCATCGCCTCTGAAACAATTAACAAAGCCGAGGTCACCGGTAGACTACGTTTCAGAATTGAGGCAGAAAAACAATAATAAACAGCGGCCCACCGCTACAAATGTATTAACTCACCGCTTGCTATCCCAGGTCACAACGGAACTTCCGCTCTTTTTGCCGGAGAGAGGCGGAGACAGAGCGGCGTGACGTCATCTCACTCGTTCAGCCGCGTGCACAACCGTTTTAAAATTTAAATTATGAGCCGAAATTGTGGGTGCTTAAAAATCTGGTGCCTCGACCGATAGTTAGTATTTGAAGTGCAAGTCTGCTAGAAACGTAATACAAGTTCCTTTAAATTGTCTAAAACTTTAGATGCATATGAATCGACAAGTGATTCTAAACCAATTGCTCTTTGTGTTACAATCCAAAGAATTTATGAAACACAAAATGCACAAGATATCCACTAGATGGCCCCTTTTGTTCGTTGTAGACCTGATAGTTACGAATAGTAACAAATACTCAGTTCATTTGACATAAGCATAAATAAATAATGCGTATATGACTTTCGTTTATTGGCACATTAGCATAAGTGCAGGTGAACAAACCCTCGTAAATAAACAAATCTCCATTAATCACATCAAAGAATATTCAAACCATAAAGCCCTCTCAGTTCACTGTTATCAAAATTCATGCACACGTTTAATGTTTCACACTGAAAGCGTAAGGTTCTCTCTTCTTTATTTGTCATGATATGAACTGTGACTGGGGTGTAATGGTCTCCACTTTGTGATCTGCTGGGTTGGCTGCTGCTTCATAGTTACAGATTGTAACTTCATGCCTGCGAGCCTAAACGAGATCAAACCAAGATATTAATTAAGGTGAGGGCAATAATCCACATCCATCTGGATTTCTTAATCCTATTTTTCCTTTCAAAGATGAAAGTTTACACTACAATATATATATTATAGTATAATAAAGTAACTATATACTACAATGGAATATTTTGTCTAATATTGTTCTTTAAATAATCTGTAATTTTCTTGTCAAAAGTGGCGTATTAGAGAATTTCAGGCTTCTTTCTCTTAATGCCACAAAGATCATGAATTGTTACTGCAGGCTATGCTTACATATACATACCTGTAAATAAATGAGAAAAGCCAGTACTAACCTCCGTGTACTCTCCCCGCAGCCCAATGTAATACACACGAGTGGATTCAGCCCCAAAGTTCCGAGGTATGTGAATAGATAAGTGCTGCACATTGGAGAATCTGGCAATTCTATACAAAATGAAGAGTAAAGGTTTGTAAATCAATTAATATGACATGAAAGGTGGTAAATTACTGTATACCAGTTTACATTAGTAAAATGAATTGCTTACTTAGTTGGATACTCAAGTTCAGCCAGTGGATCTCTGTTCAGGCGGAACTCTTGTTCTGGCTCTCTGCTTGTGTCATCAAATGACATCTGGGGTATGTTTTTGTACCTGCTCAAAAAGGAACCAGGTTACCTCGTAAAAGAACTCTCATTCATGTAAATGGCAACTGCAATTGGCATGACACTGCAAAATGTCATTTATTTGGTATTTTACAGTGGGACACGAAACTCACAGTCTAATTTCAGCTGGGTGTGACTCATCATCTTCTCCAGACATAATTATTCCTTTCAGCTTCACGCTACCTGTAAACCTGCCAGTACAACCAAAACATTTCTATTCTATTCTTGGTGACCCATTTCTCACCAAGCAAGTTGCAGGCAAATTATATTAGTAATAAAGACAGAAATGTCTATGGGGGGGTCTTGCTTTCGCCCATAAATACCATAAATATGTGACGCAACATGCGATGTATAGCTTTCTTACGGTATATTGAACAGAAGTTCTTCGTCAGCATCACTTTCAACAAACTGGAATTAAAAGGGAGACTCATTTAATAGCGCTTTAATATTTCACAGTCTGTCGAATTCATAGAAAACAAAACAAATATTTAAATAGCAAGCTGAGTAATTACAAACTCCTGCTAAACTGCCTAGCTAGATGACTTCGTACCTTCTCCCTGTCAGTGCGTTGATCCCAAGGCTTGAACACCAGTTTACCGTCCCCATCTCGGCTTTCATTTAAGCACTGGAGCTTCTCTATGTCAATTCGTCTGTACAGCTCATATTCCACGCCTCGCTCAGCTGGCTCGTGTTCGCATTCACAGCAACCGTGACTGTGTCCACCGCCGTGGCCATGACCGTGTCCAGACATAGCGTGAACTTGCAGTTTTAACCAAAGAAAAAAGGGAAAAGTGCAAAAACACTCACGACTGCAGAATACTTTGCCTAATGCAGTATTACTTACGACCGCTCCAGCGGGTTCTGTCACATATGACAAAACCCAATGCAAACCCCTTCTACAGTGGCACAGGTGGTAGAAGTGGCAAAGTACGCAACACTAAAAGAGATTAACCAATAAGGAACAGTTTGGGTCGCCTTCTTGTGACGCTTTGGCATATAATTGGTCTCTTCGTATAATCGTAAAATGTGACGTACATTATTCTGCGTCATCTGCGGTTATATTAAATATATAGTGAAAGTTTAAACATTTAGTGGATACTTGCAATTTATACGCACAATAACACAGAGTCTGTGTTAAAATCGGTAAAAATTACGCTAAATGCTTATGTTCATGAATAAATGAGAAAACTGTGAAAGCAACACATGTATTTTATTAAAAATGTCCATAGAACACTTCATAAAATCTATTTAAAATGACTTCATGATCTTTCTTTCAAGGTAAGGTCCAGGGCTGCCAGGTCAAATATTTAAAATAAATATATGATGGTGTGAAAGTGTAGAGTCCTTGAAATTTTTACATCTCATTCTCTCCTCACTGTATTATCATATACTGAAGTCCATTGACAATAAACTGATTATAGTAAGCAATTAAATAAACATAACAGTGATTCTAGGTTGTGGTGTCTCATGGTAATCTGTAGTGTACCACTTGTTTGCTGTTTGTTCATTTGAGAATAAAGCAAAGGACCACATGCTATAACATAATTAGGTGTGGATGGTTGCTGATGTAGATGTTTTCATGATTGCTTCCTGTAAGCTGTTTCACATTAAAAGCAAGAAACATAAGAGGTGTGAGGCCACTGCACATTTCCTATGAAGCATTACAGCAAAAAAAAGGTTATCTCCCTCCTATTTTCTCTTTTCTTTCAAACATAAATTCAGTCATGGTTTTCCCTTTACCGCCGAGAGAATCTGTTCTTGAATGCTTTGATAGTCTTGGCCATCATTGGGGCAATTTCTGAAAAAGTAAGCAACAAACAATTTGAAATCTGTTCAAGCACAACCAGCTCGAAACAATCCAGCTACATATACAGTATGGACAAACACTGGGCAAGACTAACTTCTCATCAACACTTACAGTAAATATGCTAAACATTCATTTCCATGCAAGAAAATTTACTTTTAGAAGCTAATGTGTATATATCTACTACTCTTTATATCTACTGATATCTTATATATCATCTCATCAACACTTACTGACATCTTATATCAGTAGATGTAAGAAATTAGCTACTTTAATTTGCTTGCTTACTAACAAAGCTTAGGCAATACAATTTTTTGACTCACTTTTGACCTGTGGTTTTTCTCTGGCACTGTGGCCACCAGCAATGTTGGGAGCAGATGGGCGGGAGGGGGTCTCAGGAGGACTACTTTGAGAAGACTGGCCACCATCACTGGACTTGCTAAAGAAGCTGTAGTTTGATGCGGGTCTGATTCTGCATTTGAGGGAATCCAAAATCAACATCACGTTTCAAAAAACCAAGAGTGAATGTTTGGAGCAGGCAGCCATTTTTAAAAATGTGTCATCTAAGTGACTCATGCAGTATTTACTCACCTGGGGGTAGGAGCAGCAGCGCTTGTGCTAGTAGATTCATTTTTAATGCCAAACTTCTCCTGTCTACGGCGAACATCGCGAGGAGGCTTGGCAACAGAGTTCACAAATGCCATTTTAACCTGCCGTCCTGTTAATAAATAAATACACAATATTGATTTGCAGACGTGAGCCCTGTATACTGCATCCTCAATCACATTAATGCATTTTATTATTAAATACATGTTAGAGAAATTAAACTATGTAAATGACACTTTATACATAATTTTAAACAATGTAACGTAAGACATTATCTCACTGCATTAAATAAAGTGTGTGTATGTGTGTGTGTACCTTTAGGTTTGTTTGCATGTGCAGAGCTGATGTTCATCGTGAGCTTGCGCAGGCGCTCTTCGCGTTCCTCATGGAGTCGGAGATACATCTCCCTCCAAGATTCATACTCTTGAGGAGCTGCATGTTTAAAATCTCGCTGGCAGTGTTTCATCCAGAGATCATCGGACTCTTCCGTGAAATACTGAGAATACATACAGCACGTATAAATAAGAGTTGTCACTTCGGCTGAACGTATATAAAGTGCCGATGGGACATGTACCTTTCACTTTGAGATAAACATACAGACTTCATCTCACGAATTATAAATCTGTATTAGAACTATATTAGAGCATATGGGCAGCTGACAAATGCGTATTTAAAATGCGTATTAATTCCTTTTGACATCAGGAACAGTAAGCAAACATTAAAAATGATAACAGAAATTCAAAATGTCTGATTTATTTAACACTAGGGTCCTTATTAATAAAATGTCAACAGTTTCTTAAGAGTTTTTAAAAGCCATTTTTAAAAGGATTTCATAAGTCATTCCACATAGTTCAAGAAGTCTAGTATAGTATAGACTGCTTTAAACTTTGTTTGTAAACAATTTTAGGACAATAGGGCTAAGGTCAAGGTGTGTGGTTTGTCTTACATGTATGTAATACGTATGTATTGACACACAAACCTGATTACACTGTTCAATCCGGTAAAGCTGCTCAGGAGTGCATCTCTCCAGAACCGGTTCCAGAATCTCAAACGGCACTCCGCCCACTTCATCAATTGCTGGAAGACAATGTGTAACATCAGTAAAGCTGCTGATTCAGAACCTGATTCATTTAGGTTATGATGAATGAAT
>JAZGTJ010000914.1:0-34163 GCA_036877575.1 Botia almorhae
GGCCACTTGGGTGTAGCTAACTGTTGATTCAGTGTAATGCAAGTAAATTCATGCATCTAATTGAATTGCATGAGAGATCATAAAATAGTGTGTGTGTGTGTGTACTGATATTCACTACATTATGGGGGGGGGGGTGTTTGCTAATCCATATATTGGGGACAAATTTGTTCTTCAGCAAAACCTGACAAATCTGAGCAAAACCTCTTTTTGGGGTGTGTGTGAATTTACGTATGCAACCTCTAAAAACATCAAAGTATGTATTATTCATCACAGAAGGCCAATAGACATCCTCAAATGCAAATGTGGCCTTATATTCAACCCTGTGTTTTGCACAATTGTGCATTTTACAGATTTACAAAACTAACAGATTTACAAAAACAACATTTCTGTCTTTAGATCAAAGACAGAAGTGTGTGTGTGGAAAAAATCAACTTGTATTTTTCTGTCTTTAGGTTGCAGTTCTTGTTTACACGCACAATGCTACACATAATAAATCTTGTTTTTTTCAAATATTAGATGTTTTGTTTTTGATTAACGTTGAGAAATGAGATCCACCGACAAACGTTCATAAATGTACGTGTGAATTGTTATTCTGTGCCATTGCGGTGGATGTAGTCACATTTTAATCACGTGAAAAATCACAACGTGATCTCAAATCTTAGTCATTCGAATCACCCCAACATTAAATAAATCTGTCATTGTTTTTATTGTTTTTATACAACAACAGTTCATAGTCTCCATGAATGGATTAGGGAAACATCTTAAAGTAATCCAAAAACAACTACAGCGATCCACACGGAATGACACAAGATTAAATAACAGACTTTACATTTTTGGGTCAGGAAAAGTCCCAAATCAACTCATGTCTTCGCACACATTGGAGTATATTTAGTTCCTTTACCTAACGACCTTGTTTTCCAGGACATTTGCGTCAGTGTACCAGTAAACAGCAAAGGCAGTGACTGTCATGAAATTTTAGTCATGCCAAATGAAATTATTCCACTCACAGTTTTCTTTCTTTTAAAAGGAATTTCTGCAAAAACATTTGTTTTAAACGTCTTTGGGAATTTCCTGGAATAACTGCCGGGCCGGTCGTGGGTACGCTTGACTAAAGAAGTTTACCACAAGTAACCAGTTCAGAGTCACCATCAAATAATCGCAAATATCATCCACCTGCCGTTCATATCTGTCAGAGAGAGAATTCCTTGTAGAATTCCTTGTTTTTTTCCCACTTTTACATTAACCTGTATTGGGATGTTGTAGGAAAACGGAAGAGAAACTGTGTTAATTATGTCGAATGAGGAAGTAACCTTTACAAAAATTCATTCTCACGAAACCCGTTCTGATCTGAGAGAAAGCTGCAGCGTACATTCAGCAGCGCATGTTTTAACTTGTGCATGCGTGCATGCGAATGTGACGGTATGTCATTAAGTACAAGACACATTCGGCATCTCCTTTTTATGCAGATTTTAAGGCACGATTTCCAATAAAATTCTCTGGAAAGCCTTCAGATGGTAAAACGATAATGATAAATGCATGAATCTTCAGCGATGGAATGTATATGAATGTATATGAATGTATAGTGAGCATCTGCTCTTTTAAGCTACTCATGTGGTCTCTCATACGATCTGATACGAGCTGGGCTGACTGGGGGATTCAGCGTTATTTAATCTTGGGCAAGATCGAGGCAGATTCTTGGAAAAGATGCGGGGAAAATGCTCAAATGAAAATATTATATTAGCTTCGGAATGTGTTCTTCGGAATGACTTCCTGTCGTGAATGAGCTTCTGGCTCTTGGTTCTGGTGTAAAACACACAAAGGAGAATAAGAGAGTAAACTGCAGTTCTGCGCACCATCGCTCATCTGCTCTCATTGTCTGTAATCTCATTGGAACCGAACGCTGCTGTCTGTTCTCTGTGGGCGGTGGCAACAACAGCATCGAACAAATAATGCTGATCTCGGTAAATAATAACTCTATAATATGATTTAAATAAACTGGTGGCAAATATTTTAAGAGAAATTCATATTTTATAAAGAATAATAATGGCTTTAATACAGCTCGCCAAACTTTGGATTGCCCGTATTGCTGTTTAGAAGCACTTTATTAAAATATGAATTTGGGTGTCTGGCATTTCGTTGATGTTGTAATACAATAAGATTTTACAGGAGTAAGAACCGCTCGCCTTTCCACCAAATGTACTTTTGTGGAAGCGTATTTGCATAAAGTGTTTATGAAAATGTTCCGTATTTTAAAATAACTACAAAGGGGCGTGTTAAGATGACAAAACTTCAAAACATGAAAATTTGAATGGAAAACATGCGGTACCCCAGAAACACCTGCTTGTTCTCACCTTGTTCCTCTCTCGTGAGTTTCACTACAGGACGAATCGGTTACTCGACAGTGCTAGAATAAATCGAACAGCATCTCAGCCGCCTAATCTCAAATGGATTGCTGGACCGGATTACGTGAACAGATGTATAGGCTGACTAAGCAACAAATCGGCTGCTAGCCTCTGAACATTTTGTATTAGTGAAAGTCTGTTATTCACCTGCCAAGAGGTTAAACTCTTTTATGTTAAGCTGTTGCACGTGCTATCATTTCTTCCCCTGAGCAAGCGCGTTTGTTATTGACATATAATATTGTGCCCACACAAAGCCTACCGATGTCAACAACAGGTGCCATAAATGAATGCTATTCTTGCTAAGTGTTTTAACGCATTTGACAACACCTGGATTATTTTCTTTTTGTGTCACGCACGTTACTGGCTGTGTTATGCAGCGCGAAACTATGCAGAGGTCATAAAACTGTCACAGCCACAGTGTTTAAATATGTGTCTCACGGTAATGTGTGTGAATTAGCTGATTTATCAGCGCGCCAAGTTCATTGGCTCACAAATCTTATGTTTATAACGCTCACCTTTGACCCTTGTAACTAACTGTTTTTTAAAACCATTACCCCAGTTTGAGCCAATAGCGCTGAGCTACGCTGTTGCGACTGCTGCCCTGTATCTGTTCCAACAAATCCCTTGATCCAGCTTTAGCCAAAGGTACATCATATTGAATTATCGCAGCCAGCTGGTATCTGCGACTTCAAATGCGACGGTGCATTTGGCATCTTCACAGAGACGGTAAGTGATCCAATTAAGACAGAGAAAACAGCTGACCCGCTAAGAGCGTTACGAGACGTTAGCAGGTCAAATGTCGGAGCCTCAGAAATCGTGTCATTTGCTTAGCGTTCTAGAGGGCAGACCATGTGAAACCTTTTGTGTTCAGATTGAACATTTCGGCTCATTTAGGATCTAAATCACAAGATGTTTTCAAGACCATGGAGAGTTGTTAATCGTTTAAAACGCTGACGCAGAGCAAGGCGTACACCGTGTTTTGAAGTTTTCGGTGCACGCCGACAGAGCGGTAATTTACTGTCAATAAAACAACAGTAAAAAAACAGTACCGTAATTCCCTGTTTACACTGAAAATGATTTTATTACTCCAGATTGTGGTTCTGTAGGCTTCTGATAGGCGCTTCTACTGGATGTCTTAATGTTATTGATGAAGTTTAATTGATAGGAAATTTTTTTGCGCAGTTTTTTAAAAGGTAAAAGGAAATAATATTATCCACTATAAATATAGAAATCTCATATTCTTTGTGAGCAAATACAGATTATAAACACGGCAACAGGACAATAAAATCACTCACATAAAATGACCTTCTTCATCTTGCCTGTGTCAAAAACAGTCCTGAAGTAGCCTTTAGTATTTAGTAATGCTTTTGGTCAACTGGTTGAGCATCGTGTTTGCCACGCCAAGGTTGTGGGTTCGAGGTCCCAGGAAACACACATACTGATAAAATGTGTAACCTGAATGTACTCATAAGTCATTTTGGATAAAAGCGTCAGACAAATGAATCAATGTAAATGAATGTGAACACTCATTTGCATTCACACAACATTTTGTGGAAGTGTGTTTACGACTGACATCCATAAACGCTAAATAGGTGTGACTCCTGAATTTGTCCTGTTTGTACTTTGGCTTAGATTGGCTTCAATACTGTATGTATAAATGAGTAACATCAGTTACTTCCTGATGACATGGTCGTCAATGGTAAGTGGTACCGTTTATACATTATAAGTAGTACATTAATAGTCTAGGTGTGAATTCGTCGTAAGATTTTCACTAACCTTAAATTTTTTTGTTTTTCACACAACAGATGCGAGTTACTGATGCAAGACAGCAACCGAATCTACAACCTTCGGATGTCATGCAGTTTAAATCGGAGTATTGGTGAGTTAATATCACAACTGCACGCTATAAAACGCAATACGCACAGAGTGTTATATGAAATGACTGTGCTGTTTTAGGTCCGCACAACCGCACAATATATCGACAATAAATGATCAAAACATCGCAGATATACATATAAAAATATGCATATCGCAGTGGGTTGCAATAACTGAATGGTTTTAATACTTCAGAAGCATTAAACATGTAAAGTTTTAGACTGGCGCAGATGTCAGAGCGACGGCGATCAGAAACGATCCCAGTATTCGAAACATGTCGGTTATATATATTTTAAATAAAAATAAAATTACATTGAAAGCATTATTTAGCTTGTTATTGCATTTTCGTTTTCTGCCGCCCTGTGCCATTCACACAATATGTGTGTGCGGGTGCTGAATAGTTATGGGAATCGGTTGTCACTCCGGTTTACAATCAAACTGTGTGTGAACGTAACCTTATTACTCAATAAACATTTCTGATAACTGTGTTGTGCTGCTGTGTAAACATTGCCTTGCATTTGAACTCTGGCTGAGGGAACAGACATTTGACGGCTTTCTAAAGAGGGTGTCGCTTGTTTATTGTGATCCTTAGTTATTTGTCTTTTTGATGAATTAGTCCACGGTTTTGTGGTTCAGGGTGCTGGCAAAGCCGTCTATCATAAATCAGTCACTTTTTATGATATGTTATGCTTGTACACGACTATAAATCTTGTTTGATCGCGACTATCAAACCTGCCGCAGTGATGCTGGGGGGCGGTGGTTTCCAGGTCATCGCTATGTGGTTGCTAACATGTCCAGGGTAGTTGCTAAGGCATTGTTTTAGGTTGCTATGGTGTTATGGGTGGTTGGTACATACTGGTTAGTTGCATACTTTCCCAGGTCACAAAACAGTACCTCCTTTATTTTATTTTATTTATTTGCCAATCCAATTAAAATGATAAATTTGATTAATTAGATGAATTAATTATGAGTTAGAAGTCTTGGAGAAAGATATCTTGTCGTTCCCTAGCAAAGGATGAAGCTTTTATGTATGCGTGTTATGATAAACTGTGTTGTTGACATTCATTAACGTTTTATCACTTCTGTTTTTTAACCCTCCGCACCTTTCCTAATTACACGTAATGTAGTTCTTGTAACTATAACCACAAAAGCTTGTATGTGACAACAGTCAACACGTTGCGTGGACCTTTTTTCCCGCCGCCTGAACAATATTTCCAAACGATGTTCCGGGTAACAACAGCACCAGGAATTTTCCCAGAAACCAGAAATCGTCCAGCTACAGTGTCGGCCTGTTTCTCTATAGATGCGTTTATTAAAGTCATTCGTAATAAGCCTTTTTTGATACCACACAAGGTCTTCACGCAAAAAGCTGTAATTTTAGGTGATACGAGCCGATTCATTTCTGCTGGTTTTAAATTGGGGAAAAGCAATCAAACTATTTTACAAGATATTTTTGCAAATTATGGTATGGCCATACGCCGCCACACGAGCTGAGGAAAAAATGTTGTTTCGCTTGAATATTTGTTGCTTTATGATGTTTAAGGAGTGATTATGTCATGTTATGAAATGTGATTATGAGCTGTGGCGAATTTCTGGGACGTTACAATGTTGCGTTTGGCACTTTTTTCTTTCACTGCATGACATGAATGAAGAAGCGTCTTCTATGCCTCGTATCCAAGTATTTGTGGGCCACCCCAGCTAACAGGAAACATTCTCTCAAAGTTCTCTCAAAGTTATTAAAAATGTTCCTGCAGTAATGATTCTCTAACAGAATATATTGCATATCAGAATTGTCTTTTTGAAACATTTTAACGTTTAAATGTTACAGAATTAAAAAAAACTTTTAATAATGTTTTATATAACCAAGCAATAACGTTAATGCAACGTTTAAAAAACTGGACGTCCCTAAAACGTTCAAAGTACTGTTTATAACGTTTTTGATGCTTAATGGAAACATTGCGGAAACATTTCCGCAACCTAACATTGTTAGCTGGAACGGCTGGACACGACCCAAAATTTGTTGCTGAAACATTATCCCACAGAACAGACTTTGGAAATGGATGATTTTTTTTGGATGGGCTCCAGCGTAGGACCAACTCCGATATCTCAGAGGTGGACAGGATGTAGATTAGACCTTCTTTAATTACACAGTTTTGTATCTTCTGGTCCGTGAGCAATGCTTCGCATACCAGCTTTGTCACTCTGCACTCTCCTCCACTCTGGTAACACCCATCCTAACATGTGGTACTGCTTATAGCCGTAAATTTCGCTGTATTACCGACAACTCGCATCGGTAGCCTAAGTGATACTTTGTCTCATAAAAAAGTGGCCGCATATATCACCAAAAATACCCAGTCAGATATCTGCAATAAGTACGTTTATGTGAAATACGCATGGCACGGTTTTGTGACGCCATCGTAGTGTGAACAGGATGTAAGTGTAATTAAACGGGACGGGTGCTTTTCATTCATATAAATTCCCGTTTGATGTGCCTGAGGCAGAAAGCATGTTTAACTCTATGTTTCCACTGTTTATCAGAAATAAACATGCAGCGTGCGCCTCTGTTTAATTCATCCGCGTTGGAAAACAGAATCGCTCAGAGGTCGTTTCTCTGCGCTCGGGAGACTTAACTGATTCCCATTAATGTTCCCATTATTTAAGTATTACTTTGTGTCGACTTTTGTTCAGACATAAATGTAGACATGCAAATAAAACATACGCGACAACTGCTAATATACAGTACGAGTATAAAGCTACAGTATGAAATAAATGTTGCTAGGACAGCTCAGATAATTTGGAAGAACGTGATGAAAAATTAAATGTGAAAATGACTTCTGTGTGATGGCAAACCGAGTCTGTATAAAATTTATATCTGTGGTTCTATCAAAACATTGCTCTGTTTGTATGACAATCCTGACCGGCCCAACTACCAATAGCATTGATTTGGGGGCGGGATTACCCGTTTGTTTCACCAGTGGTAGACGGGGAGTGTTTTGCAGTTCTGTTACTTACACACCTCATCTTTAAGCTAAAGTCTACATTTAATTTATGCTCAGAAGAAGAAAATAAGATCGCAAACATATCCTTTACAAATCCCTACGCATGCTGCGGGGGCTTAGCAACATCTGGGTGGGAACACGTTCATTTTTAAATAAGCAGTCATCAAAGTTTGCAGGGTTAAAGGTGATCTCTCCTGAGACATGAAGCTTCTGCGGTTTCGTGGTGTGGCGCGGGTTCGACAGGGATGGATGATTAAGTGTCGCGGTTTGAGTGTCGAAAACGTAAAACTGCGAGATTTCAACGGCTTGATCAAATGAGCATCCGTCGGCGAGTGAAAAATAAGACTTTTGTCCCATCTTCTCAACGCGTTTCATCAATATCAGGAAAAACACGCAACAGAACGTGAGGGACGGTTAAGTTATCTCTCCTACGCGTACAGATGCAAGTGCGCACGAGGGGAGGTGAGCCGAAAGCATGACAGCCTGATGAGAGCGGCAGAAAGAGGAAAAAGCTGTAATAATACATGAAATCAGGATCTGAGAGCTATCACCGAGCATCAGTTCACAGAACGGACATGCTCGTAAAACACAACACTCGCTGCAAATAAAAGCGCGAGGGTTCGGTCAAAGGTGGACCTTGTACACTGTCCTGTAGGAAACAAGCAGAGGTGAAACACAATAAATAAGGCAAACGAGACGTTTATACAACAGCTGAGGGAAGTTGGGTAAGATGTGTCATTTTTTAAGAGGTCTTCCAAGCAAGAAGAAATGAGACGGGGGTAAAATGAATACACTTGATTTTATGCTGAAATTATAAGACAGCATCTGTACCGCAGGGCCATACAAATATTATTTCTCATAACCCGTGGCCCAACCTACCCCACAGCATGTCAGGGGCAAACTGAACAGTTTACTCTATTGTGTCGTTTATGTTCAAATTAAAGTATAATTAACAAATTTACTGAGATTAGTGACGGGTAATTAAAAAAATACAAATATCTTAATAACGCACTCTCATTAAAATCCTCATGTCCAAATTTTATTTATTATATTGTATTTATTATATTTTAATGTTAATTATTAAAACTATATATATTTCAGACAAAATCATCTAGAGTTTTAATGGGTCAGAAAAGCTGAAAAACAGTATGAATTATAAACAAAGACGTGTAATATGATCTCATATTTCAGCAGGTGTTCAGAAACATAAATTCAAAACATCTTTTTAAAAAATCATTAAAAAATGAACTTCCCGGCCCGGCGGGTCTGATGTATGTTTCGTGGCACCTGCGTAAGATAAAAATCTGTATCAGTTACACGAAAATACTATTTTATGTGCTAGAGGATTAACATAACGTTTTTCACATCAGTGTCGTGAATATAACTTGATAGATTTTATTTATGGTAACATTTTTGCACCACTTCCTGTTCAGCCTCAGGTGGCTCCGCCCTCCGCTCGTTTCATTGGACGGGGGAGACTTTCTCGATCTACGAAGCACTGTTCTAATTGGCTGATTTCACTTCAGAACTCTGTAAGACCACACCGTTTTTTAATGTCTTGTCGTTTTTACACATTTTTCGCTATTCTCTGTACAGTCATTGGCTTGCTGCATTATTATTTAATTTCTTTACGTTGTTCTACAGTCGCACAGATGTCACTGGAACATGCCCCCATCAGTCGTACCGAGTAGCAAAACTTGGTGCAACATGGCTGCTTTTAATAGAAAACACTAAGGAAAACAAAGTAAAACGAACGATTAGCTGCTTAAATTAAAGGCAGTGGACAGTTATCCTTCCAACCGCTTGTAAACTTATCTGGTTAACTGTTAGCTATAACTGTCAGGGAGACGATTCAGGGTGCAGACGGGTAAACTGAAGATAGTTAAGAGGTCCCTTGTGCGCTGTATCCGTCAGAATTTCTGTCTATTTAAACTTGATTTGCGGAGCAACCACTTGTAAGGAAATTTGGGTTTGCTTTTAGCGTAGCATTAAGCTGTCTTTCTATCACTCAGTGGATGTAACCGCAGTGCTGTACCCCTCGTACCCTTGATAACCCCGCCTATTGAACCTGTATCAAAATAACACATTGTGATTGGTCGCTTTGCGCGTCAGTTAGAATGTGGCTTGTTTTTAATCGGCCGGATGGTCAGATCAGTTAACGCAGCAAAAAGCATCAGACATTTTGCTGGCGTTAATAGACTTATGGTGTATTTTTAAATTTATATGACTATATAAAATACGTGTGTTTAATTTGCAGTTCAACTTAATTTTGTGAGGGGAAATTTTTCCTCGTGCCTCTTTAAAACTGTCCTAAATAACAACAGCTAACACTGGCAGCGCTGTTTGCTTGTTAAATCCCAATGGTAACGTGTTTGCGCTATACTTGCATTAACAAAAACAGGCAGCTGCTTGCCACATGTCCTCCTGTGTGAGCAGCCACTGAGTGAGGCTTTCAAAACCTGCAGGAGATCTTCTGATACAGAAACCGTAAAGAACTTGAGCAAGAATTTATGGTCGCATCTGTCTGTGAAAACCGAGGATTCGTGCGTCTAGGGCTGTTTGACGCAGCAGACGATGAGCAGGAATCGGCTGCTGCCGTAGATGTCACTGTTTTCCTCGGTGCTCGGCCACAAGTGCTGAACATGTGTGACCAAAACACATGGGCGCAAACATTTGATTCGGGTGAAATATGCGCCGTCAGAAACACTAACAAGTACTTGGGTGAAAAATCAAAGCCGATGAATGGCCGGTCATGGTGCATTCGACAGCCTCTATAAGCTAGGGCGTTTTAAAACATGGTGTATTTTTATGCAAACATTGCACGTTTGCAATACAAGAAAATGGTGTAAACTCAAATCCATAAAGAAAGTTTGGTTGAAAAACGATGCAAACGATCACCAAATTGCATTTTTAACACCCCGGGGCAGAAGCACCAGCACCACTGACTTCTAGAGCGCAAAACATCTTACAAACTATTTACAGTCACGCCGAGCCATAAACTTGCGACTCCCTGCCGAAATTATTAGCAGCAAAACATATCCATCAAATAAGTCACGGCTGGAAGTCGGGGATGGTGATTGTGAAATCAAAATCTGTGAGACCCAGACGAGCAGACGGGCGAAAGCAACCGGGGTGGGCGGGAATGCGCTGAAGTCACACGATAAAAAGGCATCGCGCGTGGAAAAAACGCCCGATTCCGCCCGCAGCTTTCTCGACGTGCGTCGCGCGTTATGAAGCGTCTACCTGGATACTTACCGACAACGCGAAAATTTAGGTGACTTTCCTTCCCGGCCGTTTTGGATTCTACTCTATGATGAGTTTGGATATGTACCATCGGGATGAAGAGAACCCGTTTCCTGCCCGCCGAAGTAAAATAAAATAGGGTTTCGCTCACATTGGAGTTACTGCTGTCATTCCATATGAAGAAGCCAAACGTAAGTCGACAGCTTTTGCACGGACGCGATGACATTCGCGTTGCGTTTGGCAACGCCGCGCTCTGCGCAGACAGTAACTGAACCTGTCGAATAAAAAGCGCGTTTGTGTAATAAAACCGAGTCTGTGGCAGTAGTCGGATTAACAAACGTGTTTATATTTACTCGTTTACACATTTATTAATGGTCTTGCGACGCCAGATACGCGCAATTACGCGCCATCGTGCGCACTTAATCCGCGGGTGATGATTTTAGACAGTCAAAGGAGGGGTGGATAAAGTACATAATTGTTTCTTTTTTGCTTTAACTTACTAACGTCATCCGGGAAAGATCTTCCCAATAGCTTCGATCCTTCTGCAGAGACAGTTTCACTGTGAACATGGCGTGTAATCGATTTGATCAAACGCGGATCCACATCGTCTTCTAAAAGGCTTATTGACGCCGAATAATAATAAATGCAGCAAAACTAACGTGTCCTCACAGAGATATATGAGCAGAATCCGACAAACGAATCATTTGTGATAAACGATTAGGAAATGACCTTTGCAAAACCGACCATAAAGCGTCGCCTGCGCGCTGATATAGTTTTATTGACGCCGTACTTACTGTTTTGGACTTACTGTGTACACTGGGGAATAAAAGCATCGGAAAGGTTTTTATTTCATTGACTGTGCTGGGAAATAGCCCCTGTCAAACGAAATGCGGTGAGGCGTATTGTGTAACCGTATCAGTGAGCGCGCTCCCCTTTTATAGTAAACCAGGTGAGAGATATTGCGCTTGTCTTCTTATGTTTTAATGTGAATGAACTCTGGGTCAAATCTGTTTGTTGTTTATGATCGTTGTTCGGTCGATTTAAAGAACACACTGAATCTTTTTGTTCTGATTACATTGACACTTAACGAAATTAATGTGTGAAGACGAAACTCATTCTGAGACACGTGTTGTACCTCTGGCAGGCGGTTTTGGGCTGAATGCTCGCAGTGTATGACTTTATATAATTCATTTATCGTTGTCTTTTTGAGGCTTTGCGGTGTCGTGCAGTACACGCGATGCCATACGTCCAGGGTTCGAATCTGACTCCCGGAGAATAAAGACAGCAGCATTATACAATTTCAAACACGGTGCTTTTCTACTGCGCCTATTGAAACGGACACACCTACCACTCTGTTCAAAATCTCTCTCCTTTCTCGTCTGCATTATTGCATGTAACCGTACACGAATGAAGTTAATCATTTGCAAACACGCCGAGCTTTGTTGACTCTCATATGACAGACTTTTGATTCCCGCTTAACAATGAGTCACTTTTCGGTGGTTAATCATTTGATGCGTGTGGAAACTGTTTTATTCGCTGGACTTCGCTCAAGTTTTGTTCCACAGCACTTCCGAGTTAACCTCAGTACGCGAAGTGATCGTGAAAATACGTGTGCAGTGTTTGTGGCTGGCAGCCGTGACCCGCTCGGGCAGATCCAGGTCAGATCTGTGTGCCAGAACCAGGGTTCAGTTATGTGAGACATGCACAGAGGCAAACACCTTCCATTAGATGCCAGGCCCACAGGCAGAAATACGTTACTGACAGCTCGCCGAGCGACTATAAGGAAACATGCTACAAACTCTTCCTCTTTATAAGTGACACATCTCGTGTTTCCTTAAAGATATGTCCAAATGACGCGTGAAGCGCATGCCACTGCGTTTTCCCACAGATTCAGCGTGCGTGACGTTCCCACAACGTTGCCTAACATTCTCTCAAAGTTACCAAAAAACATTTTTGAAGTAACTTTACCAGAACATTTTTCAAACATTTAAAACAAATGTTTGAAAACCATTTTGAGAATCAACAGTAATGTTAAAACAACGTCTAAAAAATGGGACGTTTTGCATGTTCCTAAAACAACATATTTATCATTTTTGCTACTTAATGGAAACTATGTTAAGAATTTTAGCCCCGCAATTGTGTAGCTAATACAGTACTAATTAGCCAAGTTAACTATTACTGACATAGGGGCTGTGTAGACCAGGTTAACAGAGACGAACTACCTACAGAACGTCAGTTAATGTGTGATGTTGCAACATGACAACATAAAAGAAAATTGTGTTTTCTAATAAACAAACACATTTCAGTTTCTCATTAATTTCCCACAAATTTCCAGTGTTGCATATTTGTTTTATTCCGATGCCCAATGCTTCACATGCTCTCATGTTGTGATTCTGGGATCCGGGAGACAGTTGGTTTGGTTTAAGGCTGAGAGCTCCGTATTAAAAATGTTTAAATTCCTGCGAGGAAAGTGAATCAGAAAAATACGCTTTAAATCGTGCACAGTCATCGCCGCCGCCTCCCGTTGTCTCCTGTTTTCTGAGTCTTCTTTTCTAAAGCGGTGCAGATGTTGTACCTTGGATGATTTAAGGTACCCTCTGAAGTCACGTTTTCTAGATTTTGCTGAAAACCATTCCAATATTTTTGTGAAGGCATTAAGAACAACTTGCGGTATTCAGAACCTGCCCCTGTTTGTGTGGACGAGGTGAACTTGCACTGTGTTTATATCCGAGAAGGTTTATAAGGTCCATAAACCAGACAGTAATTGATCAGATTATCTACTGTATACTGTCAATCAGTAACAGTAACAGAGAAAGGTTTTCAGAATATGGGCTAATGTTCTCTAAACGTTTTTCTCAAAACATTCTGGCAGTAAAATTAGTAGATCATTAGCATCATATATGTCAAAAACCTTATGAGCTAAATTGTTAATGAAACGTTTTAAAAACGTACAGCATTAAAAAAAACATGTGAATAACATTCCTGTAACCAAACCGTAATGTTAATACATTGTCTAAAAAAGTGACAAACGTTCAAAATAACATTTGTAACGTTTTTATTACTTAATGGAAACGTTAGGGAAACGTTCTTACAACGTGAAACCGTTAGGTGGAAATGACTGAGTAAAAGTTTCTTAATTAATACTGAGAAGAAAAACCGAAGGAAGTCTTTATACAGACTTTATAAATGTGTAACAGATTTCTGCAATGTCTTATGTGAAATTAATAATTAATATAAAGATATCTATGAAATCGATCAAACTGCTGATTTTGTTCTGCTGTGCATCGCTGTTGCTCTTCCATGGTCTTTAATATCGGCCGAACAGCCGTTTTTATATTCACAGAATAAGCCTAGTCCAAATAATACAAGGTTATGAATAGTGAAAGACCATTAACAATAACAGGTGAAACTTTATCTGTGTTTGGAAGCCATTTTATTTGTGCACTGGGCTCTGTAATGTGCATTAAAATCAAGTACCAGCAAATAAATGAGCTGCTTTTATTGAGAACTGCGTGAAATGTTGATAATAAAACATTTGTGTTTTTAGCTTCAAAAGGATAATGTGACTTTAAATGCTTTTGTATTTTTCTTTGTTATGTGTTCCGTGCCTCAGTTTGACTTTCCCCTACGCTTTCAAGGTGGTCGGGCTGACTGGATCGATTTGGGCTTGTAGCAGTGGCGTCTGTTATTGCGTTGTTCCTCGTATAACTGATTTTCACTTTGGTTCTCTGTTTTGCCTCAAGACTTTATTTGGGTGGGATTTGCATTTGCATAACAATTTACTTTTCTTGGTTGCCTCAGGAAAGAAGCCCCCACCCCCCCAGATGTTATTATTTCAGTACCCACCCAGTCATAAAATCTCTCCAGATTAGCTGTCGAGTAGTCAGATCACATTTTATCGGACTCTAGTGGCCTGTTGCCTTTTATTGAAACACTCATCGAAGGACATCAGAGTTTAATTGATGCTGCCCTCTGGGTGGATGTTTGGATTTGATATGGAAACATCATGAGATGTTTAGCAGCACCTCATGAAATGATTGTGACGTCAACATTTTCATTTAGGCAATTTTAAGCTGTAAGAACATTTCCATTAGGTTACAAACATGTTTTAAAGGTTGTTTTGAAAATTACAAGCACATTTCAAACAGCCAGTTTTTTTTATATTAATGTTCCACTAACAACCCAAAAATAACATTTTTGATACAGATATCGGTAATGTTATAAAAACATTCTACTAACGTTTCACAAGGACAGTGTTTAATAACGTGAGAGAACTTTTACAGAACATCTTCCAATGTTATGAGAATATTTCCTGTTGGCTAGTCACAGAAACGTCCAATCGTGGTCGATAAGGAACGGTCGGTCGATTTGGCAACATGAGAAAGTGCAAAAACTCCTGGAGACACGTGATACCGTCTTTTGCCGCGTTTATTCGGTTAGCTAAGGGTTCTCAAAGTGAACCTGCGCGGACACGGGCGGTCTGAGTGCAATTTGCTGATCCAAATTCGATTTGAGCGGTTTTTGAGTGGATGCCCGTCGCTGACTATATAACAGAGGCTGAAACGATTATGCTGGTGTTCCGGCCGCTGATGTTTGTCCTGTCTTCGCTCTGAACTGCAGAAGTAGGTCACATGGCTGCCTTCCGGCCTCAGATACTTTTCAGAATCAAAGCTAAAGGATTCCAGAGATCCGGTTTATCACGCATGTTGAGAATCTTCGCGCTTTTTCCTCCGAGTGTCAATGTGTCATAGTCGATGTACGCCCAGATGCGCAGACGCACGCGTTCCGTTGACGTGCTGGCGCAATGTCCGGCAGTGTGACCTCCCTGAAGCTTCTATATGGAAGACGGGGGTGAATAGAACGTTTGTTTTTTTAATTTGGCACTACACCGCATTACGCTGCCCTGTGCTCTTGCTAATGAGATTATACTGTGAATGGTACATTCGTTGTTTGAAAGGAGCTCGTATCGCCGTCTGCAGAGCTTGCCGAGTTAATAAACTCTGGTGATCAAAGTCTCTGCTGTGCACAACTGGCATTTATCTGATTTTGTGGCCAGAGAGTTACTGCTAAACATCATGTTATAGGAGGAGGGTACGCTCCTCGCTCGCCCTGTCTCTCTTTTCTGTCTGCCGGTGGTCACTTCAGTCTTTGCATATTTAGACGTAATGAAAAAAACAGTCTGCCTTGTATCTCCTCCGTACGGGTAATTGAAGGAGACTTCTCTCATCGGACGTGTTGTTTCAACGTAATTGGTCCAGGATGTATTTATAACGAGCCATCTGTAATACAAAAATGATTTTCAACATTTGTGGGTTGCCTGAACAATTACTCAGCTCATCTGCCTCGCTGCTTTCAGGGTTCACCTGACCCCCATCTGTCACGTTTTAGGGGGCGAGTCGCATTTGTGTTTCAAAACACCTGGAACGGAACACGATGGGACGGAACAGAATGCAGAGGAGCGCAGACACGTTTCGGAGAATTTGTCTGATTTTTACCGAGTTGTTGTCTGTGTGTTTGCGTGCGTACGGCTTTAGCGTCACAACTTTAAAAAAAGACACATTTCCTGCTTCACAGCTGAAGAACAGCTAAATGAAATAAATTCAAAATAAAAAAAATCTAAGATTTTTAGTCGGTGTTAAATTACATAGATCTGCAAACTGAGATGAGCGTTAAAGTTTTAGTTTATTTGGGTTCTGCTGTCTGATTATAAGATCTCTCATTTACTGAAGGATGATCAAAGGGGTCTGTATTTTACATTAATGTGATACTTACTGTGATTATACGACCAGTCACGTGTGTTTTTTAAGAGTGGCAGTATAACCCGTGCTGGCAGGTGATTATTTTAGTTAGACATAAAGATTCCCCAGCAGGAGGTCATACGGGGTGCGCGACATACACTGACTTCCCGTAACCTTTCTGTTTCAAGTGAACCTAATGAGTGTGTGAACTTCCATCTGCGTTCCATAAAAAGGCGACAAGTTGAGGCGATCGTTGAAAAGCAACATGTTTGGTCGTTTTCGTAAGCACCTGGCTGCTAAAACACACCCTACACATTTAAAAAAGATAACGATGTCATAAAAGAACCACTTTAGGTTGTATGGTTCCATAAAGAACAGCTGTAGAACCTTTCGTTTCACTATAGGTTCTTTGTTGTGATTAAGGTTCTTGAGACTATTAAGCGGTAAGAAAGAAATGGTTCTTTTAAGAACCTTTGACATAGTGGTTCCTTGAGGAACCAGAAATGGTTCTTCTATGGTATGGCTGTGAAGAACCCTTTAAAGAACCTTTATTTTCAAGGCTGTGAGCTGATTTACGGCAGTTCGAGTTGCTCACGTGGTCAAAATAGGAGACAGACAAACGTTTGTTGTTGTGTCCAAGAGAACTCCGTTCCCATTTTCCACGAGAACACTTTGGTTTGTTCTCGGTTATATAAAACACTTTAAAGTCTTTGAGGAATCAAGTAATGTATAAATAACAAATATTTGGTTAAACATCTGGGTTAGTTTCAGTGACCAAATTTCAACAAACCCTCATCTGGGTCATTGATGGTCTTAGGATTTATCATCACGTGTGAAGTCATTACAGTCTCCAGTAAAACGGTCTAATAGGCTGACTGCAGCTCCACTGCTTTTTTGAGACGATAGTGAAACCCAGATGCTCGTATGTGAACCAGAAGCACTTTTTTGTTATTAATGCAATCCATAAATTCAAAGTCTTTTTATATCGCCGGCCTCAGTGTGAAGCATACACTGTTGAACCAGGAAGAGATACGTGTTTGCCCCTCGATGGAAACATGGGTGAACCTGTTGCGTGCGATCAGGTTATGATTTTCTTCGAGACTTGAGGAGTTTGAGAACATTTTCCATGAACAAAGTCAAAACTAGCTTCTGCTTAAGATCTTTGATCAGGCAGCGATGAATCCAAATTCTTCCTCATGCTTGTGGGTGTGTCTGTATTTTTCATTCCAAAAGCTAAAAACCTCCAGCAAAAAGTTAGTAGCGTGGAATTGGTCGGTTAGTCATAGTCATCCGGTTAGTAGTCATCCAACAACTAACTAGTCAGTTAGTGAGACAGTGCTTCAATTTGAATCAGTTACATTTTTAAAGCTGCAATACATAACTTTTTGGGGTTAAACAAAAATCTGTTATTGAGCAAGTAGATGACAGATTAGTTTTCGGTCTTCTTATCTTCTTATTTAGTTCACAATGGTATGTTAATAATAATGATTCAATCTGAGCTGTCGGATCCATAAAATAATAGTTAAATAAAAATGTCATCAAAAACCCTCTTGGAAACATCACAGTAAATTAATTGGTCGCAAAAGCCGAATGTCTCACATGACATCATGTCAGGTTACAATTAAGACATCACGAAACCAGTGTATTATGTTTCATACCATTGTGCTTTGTGTACCTAGTTTTTTCTTTGGAACACTTCTTACATAAATGACCTCTGACAAACATGTGTGATCCGAATCAGGTGACCAAAACCAGCTTAATTATCCAGGCCTCCCTTAAGACCGATTAGTCGACAGGTTTATGTTTGAGTTTTGGGAGTTTTGCACTTCACACAATTGAAGAGCATACATTTTGTAACTGTGAAACTGGATACTCAGAGCATCTTGCACCCGAGCAGGCTGTCCTCTCATCACCTCAGCTCCGCTCGGATGCACACACTCTGACGACGCACATTGTTGCCATGTTTCTCATGACAAAGCTCATGTATTATTTGTGAGGGATAACCCTTGTAATCAGGGTTAAAAGCAGATCTGCCTCGTGTTACGCAACAAGCTCAGGTCCGAGGTCTGAGAAGAGTGAAACAAAAGCTTTAGGCTCTAAGCTGCCATGGGACAACCACAGCTTTACAGCAGCCAATGGAACAGAGACCGCAACATTTATTTATTTATTACATATAAATAGACTTATTTTCAAAATAGCACTTCAGGCATTTCCTGTTTGGTCTAATACTCCATTCAAACCACTAGATTAAAAATTAGGATCCAAAAGTGTTTTGAGTCATTAAGCTTGGCTTGATTCGGATCTGTGGTATTAAAGGAGACGTGACATGTTTTTTTAGTTCTGTTTTGTTCACTGACGGGTAATTATGTTGTTACTGAAGTATTTTTTTTTGCCCCAAAACATTAAAAATGAAGTCATTTATGTCCTTTTCCACCCTGTTTTTAGTCCTGTGATTAAAAAGTCGGTTCTCCTTTAAGAACCATCGGGTTTAAACGCCAGCGTGTGTGATTGGAGAACGTCTCAGGAACAGCACAGCGTTTGACTCGTACTGCTGTCACAAATGAATCATGAGTGTAACCTGATCGATTATTTTAGGCCTCTGTTTTGCTTCTTGTTTTGCAGATTTGGATATGCACCTGTGTCCATTTATTGCTGTACATGACAGTCGCGGCCTATTCCAGTGAGATTGGCAACCCCATTACAGATGACATCAAAAAGATTTCATTGCTGGTAAGACATCAGTCAACGTCTGCCGCTTGGATGTAGCGTTAGTGATTCTGCACAGAATTTTCTGAATTCGTTTTCTTAAAGTTTGTTTCTGTGACAAAACAACAAAGACCATTGCGGACACTCCAGAAAGAAAGGGCAGAAATATATTCCGTGTGTTTGGGGATTAAAGCAGCATATGTTTGTTTTCGGTCCAACATATAATAAAATAGTTATTTAAATATATATAGTAAAATGTATTTGACAGGTTGTTTCGAAATGGTAGAGTTGTGGTGATTAATCTTCTCCTGGTTCTGAAAATGATTAGTTCAATGCTTTGTTAATATTCTTTGATGATTTTTTAAAATATGTTTATAAACATGTTTCCAACTAATTCAGTATGTACTATTTGACAGACGAGTAATTAAAATGTAAATCTTTTGAGCCATATTCATAACACATGTTTCTGGTTTCCATAACTGTATATATAGCCCGAGCCAAGAATATAAACCTAATTACATTCATTCCTTGTTTACATTGCGGTTACTCGCAAATAACATTTTTATCTTTGTGCGTTTTGAATTATTGCTAATTAAATATTGAAGGGTATTTGCAGTTTAGTATAGTTCGGGTTTATGACCAGATATTGGCAGGTGAACATGAATTTTATGTTGTTTTTTTCTCTCTCTCATTAGAAACAAAATATTCCGAAAGACTACAAGATTACCTTACGATATATACCCAAAGAAGTGGTGAGTCTTTGTCGTCATCATACAACTGCTGACTGCGAAAACGCGAGTAAGATACGAGTGCGCGCAGTCGCGTTATTTTTAACGCCTTGTATTTATGTATTCGTTTATTCAGAGTGGCACGTGCTGGGTGAGACTAAATGTATTTAACCTGGAGGTGAGCTTGAAAAGCCTGGGCCTGAAGTTTGGAAACATATCCTCCAATAAAGATAATATAGAGACGTTCATCCAGATACTGCAGGAGATGCGCTATCACATGGGAAGTGACTTGGTAAGTCAGCTTGACCAAGTGACTTAGTCGTTAAACTGACGATCGATCGTCTTTCAAAGCCTGGTCGGTTACGTAAAGGTGACAAAACGTATGGCAACCATTTGTAACGCGTCCGTCCCTTTGTAGCTTTCTTCTGTTGTTTATTAGCTTCTCAATTTTCAAAACAGTTTGAAACAATCAGTTAAATACTTTCGAATAAAAACAATCCGGCAGTCCGTGCGTAGACTGTGAGAGAATTTATGGCGTTGCTTTGAACGCGAACAAATTTTAAGGCTTGTAAAATTTAAAAGAACTTCAGATGCTTTAATAACATGCTTGTGTTTTGTGTCGATGATTTGGGCACCACCAGGAGGACTCCATGCTGGAGTTCGAGTGTCACTACAGACAGGAGATTTGGCTCACGGGAAAGTATTTCGAATTCGTGGAGGATTTTTTCAACACGGCCAATTCGTCTCGAGAAGTCGAAGACTGCGAGCCGCTGACGTGTCCCACGTCCACAAAAACCACGGAAACGACGACCGCCGCAGCGACGTCCGCGCCACGCCGGCGTAGCGCTAATGGTGAGTCGTATGTCATAACCCGCCTTTCTTCAAAGAAAGAGCCACACATCGCCGAGTGTTTTGTTTGTTTTTTATGAGGTTATTGTGAAACCACAGAATGTCGTTCGTGGAAGGGACACACATTTGCAGCCGAGGTTTCGGATGTTAACACCCTCTTTTAAATCAAATCTCATGTGGCAGCTTTGGTTGCGATTTTGTGACTGTTGTGTGTGTCTGGGTGTGTGTGTGTGTGTGCTAGCGAGCTCCACGCCTTTTCAAACGATGCCGCCGAACTGAACAAGAGGAGCAACATGTTTTTGTCAGTCCTATTGTGACAGTCTCGGCTGCGTTTCAAAACCCAGCGTTGCTCCCTAGAGTGCGCAGTCAAAGTCACCATGTTGATTACAGAGCAATCTTCCCATCTTTCCATGCACAAGCTCTTTCTTCCGAAAAGCGGACGGATCGCTCCTTTCATGAGGTGGAAAGAAAAGGAGATTGTGTCCGACTTTTAAGCGCCAAACAATGAGCGGTTTCTGCGCGAGACTTAATGCTTCTCTGTTTGTGTCTTTCTAGAGAAACATAACGGTTCACCCGATGACGCTGGAAAAGGTGAGATTCATGTCGCATGAATGTCTTCGTTTAAATTGTCTTGGGCATTTAAAGGGACAGCGCACCTGAAAATGCATGCTTTTCTAAGTTCGTTGTTTCATGTTCGTTCAAATTAGTATGATTTCAATTATAGAACACAAGACATAAGGACCGGTTCTGTGACTTTTTAATGTTTTCTTGTCTGTTTCAAAGCTTGACAGCCTCAATTCACTTTCATTATATGGAACAACAGTTGCATAAACATCCTTCAGATTGCAAGTGATAAGAAAATGGCAGAATTTTCATTCTGTGTGAACTGTCCCTTTAATTATTAATAGCAGAATACCATTCCCCAGTTAAAAAATTTAAGTTGTATAAATGTTTCCTAATGTTTTCATTAAGTAACAAAAGCGTTAAAAATGGTATGTTGAATGTTCTAGAAACATATTGTATATGATATAGTATTCACATTATTGCTTAGTTATTCAAACATTTTTTTAATGTTTTTAAAACTTTTATAAAACGTTCTGCCAACAACTTAAGAACACCATTTTTGATATGTCGTATATAATGTTATAAAAACATTCTACTAATGTTACTGAAAAATGTTTTGGGGAACATTGAGAGAACTTTGAGAGAACGCCAGCCAATGTTCTGTCAGCTGTGCAGGTCAGGCTGGACGGTTTGGTTCTCAGCAGATGTCTGATTGCTCGGCTATCTGTAAGGTTAAACCCTCTGGAGATCGTCTTGTTAAGCTAATGAAACTAGACTGATCGCTGTCTCATGTTTCTGCAGGAGTGTTTCTACCGAAAGTCGTGGAGAGCAGCCTCATGTCACTCCTCGCCATTCCCCTCATTGCAGTGGTGTTTTTGTTGGTCTGGAAGGTACGTCACTGTTTGATGATGCGTTTAAAAACACGCAAAACAGCAGTTTAAGTTTTAGCTCGCTTGTCTTTTTTTCCCCCCTATTGTCATGCAGATTAAATCGAGAAGAAACGGCCCCATAACAGAAAGGAGTCCAGAAGAAGGCCCCGCCCTCTTCTCTGGAGAGGAAGCCAATATACCCTCATTAGATGTGGAGATATCTGAGAAGTAAGGTTTAACATCTGATAACATACAACATTTTTGTTAAAGGGGAAATTTGCCCAAAAATGAAAGTTTCCCGTCATTTCCTCGCCCTCATGTCATTCCAAACCTGTATGACTTTTGCTTCTGGGAAACACAAAGACATTTTCAGAAGATATTGTAACCACTCAACAGTGGCACCAATTGACTTCCATTGTATGGACACAAAACCACAGAGACATTTCTCAAAATATCTCCTTTTGTGTTCCGCAGAAGAATAAAAAGACATACAGGTTTGGAATGAGGGTGAGTTATCCCCTTAAGCACTTGAACAGTTTTTGCGTTTTTAAAAATTAAAATGTAGAATTGCCCCTTTAAATAGATTCCATTTCTTGAAATCAAAAACTTTAATCAATTGCCACCTACTAAGAAATAATGCTACTCTCTTTCTGGGAAATAGGCATTCTTGGAAGTTAATAACATCAGCTATGTGTAACTGTAAGTCTAACGACCTGTGTAGGGTGGGCAATTTCCACGAGGCTAACAATAGCAAGCTAGCTTCATCAACATAAGACTCCGCCCTCCCTTCCAAGCGCAAATAGGACATCCTATCATTGCATTCGGCCCGAATGCAACAATTGGACGAATGTTTTATGGTCCTGCCCCTATTAAGATATATTTCAATGATTTATTATTATTGATATGAATCTGTTTAGAGCACTTAGTGATTGTTGCCAGGATGTAAAGAGAAAAATGTTTCTGGGAAAATACGATGAGTTTTAAAAAGGGCGTTCTTTAAAATAAATGCCACTTGGTTTGATATTTTTGCTTTTTGGTACAGTAACATTTATACATTGGGTGTGTTTTACAGTAAGCGTTTACACAGTAAACAGTAAGTTGTTTTTACACCTCTGTACATACGGAATAACAGCGACTTCCTGTCGTCCTTTGCAGAAACAAATTAAGCATTATCAGGGCGGTGTAAATGCAGCTCCTGGCGACCAAACACAGGTAAATAATAATCTGTAATCACGAATACATATTAGCATAACGGCTCAGCTTCATCCGCTTCCACACAAGCGGCGACTAAATTCTGGTACAGTTTCACAGAAGCCTTGTTCACAATTTTGTTTCTCAATAGCGGAAACCTCATTTCAGTCTTCAGATCACCCAACGGACAGAACGCATCAGCCGCCACCTCTGTTGAAAGTTTCTCACGTCTTACAGAAGTTCTCCCAGCTGTGATGGACACATACTGGCCCACAACTCAAGAACTGCTCCGGGTTCCTCCCCAGCAACAGCCGCAGAACCCTTTGGGTAGAACCGGTTGCTCCCCTCTGAGAACTTCTGAGAACTGCTCTTTAACGCTTCCTTCTCCTCCCGGAGACGACAAGGAGACGGTGCAGGAGGAACCGGATGAAAAGCAGGAAGAAATCGGCATGACTTGGAATTCACGTGGAAGTCGATCGCAATTTTTAGCGCAGGAGCCGCAGTTCAGAAGGAGAGCGGCCGTACGTCGCCATCTACAAGGAGTTAAAGCAAGACTGACTACCTCCAGCTGCACTGGTCCATCTCCTGCTGTCTTTCTTTTCTCCATTGTCCTCTTTCTTTCTTTGGTCCGGGCGTCCGCAGAGACGCCGTTCAGAATTTTCTGGAGCGTTTGAATCAGTAAAGTCATTCTCCGATTGAATCCTCTGCTTTGTGAATCATTTTTATCGCACCTACAAACCGGTGGTGTGGACCTTATTTATTTATTTTCCCAATACGGCATGACACCCGCATGGCATCCGCTGGTTTCAGATACGATACCCAGTTATCAACCCCTTAACCGCATGTGTACTTTAACAATAAACCTTCCCTCATAATAACTGAAACCATGTATGTAATTCTAGCTCCTTATTTGATAGAAGCCAGTGTTTGAATTTGTTTTTAATTCTATATATCGGATATTAAATCGGTAAGATTGTTTCCTCAACAGCTTTGCGTACAGCCGTGATAAATACAGTTAGCTGTGCGTTACACGACGGCTTTCCATATATAAAGCGTCCAGTGTTTTTAATGTAGTAGAAAACCTCCAGCAGCTGCTAATTTTATAGACGGTTCAGCTTTTATCGTTGGTTTTTATTTTGATAGACACTTTAATTTAAAAGATAAACCTAATTACTCCGAACATACTAGAAAAATTGATTCACAAGAGCTGAACGTGACAGTTACTACACATCGACCCAACTATGCACAAACATAGATGAGTTTATATCAACGCGATTAACTAACAAACAAACGTATGTTTTAAAATGAATCAAGTAAAGCTGGTATTATGGCAAACGCAGCAGCATTTCCAAAAGCGGTACACAGAAAAGTGTCGTTTCACAACACAATTTACACATATAGCAAAAATATGTATATAAAATTTAGAGGTCCTACGATGGTTTCGGACCACGTTAAATTTTTAAAAACATGTTTTTTCGTCGCAGGCGCCTGAAACAGTAGACGTCACTGACTTACGATCCAATACAATTAGCGCAAACTAAAACAGAAAACACGCGCGTTTGCTTCTGCCGTTGTATTTTGTGCCTTTTATAGCATGGCTTTCCTGTAAAGATCCTCTTGGATATTCAGCCATATATTTATTATGGAAAAATAATATTAATGATGTTGCACTAGTTATATTCAGAATTCCATTAGGAGATTTCAGATGGTTTTCCAAGGAAAACGACAGCATCCTGTTCCAGCTTTGGTCTTTAGCGAATCAATTTATGCATGTTGGCGTCTGATGTCCTACATTGGCTTGCTCCAAACCTGTACATATTGATTTATGATAGCTAACTCGTATAAACATGTGCAAAACATGGGATCATATTTTATTTTGTACCCTGCTTCGTTTAGCTGGTTGTAATGATCTATACGCTGTATTGTGGAAATAACGTGTTGCCTCAGTGATTTCCGTTTTCTTTACCCAGAAAACTTTCCTAGTTCGAGCGCGACAGTCTTTGAAATACGTAACGTGAAGTTGACGTTTGGTGAATAATCTCTTATTCTGGCTAAAGTGGATGTTTACAGAAATGTGTGTTAACTGGCAACGATTTAAAAGGTCTCACGCTGTAGTTTTTAAACGTTTTTGTGCAGTTAAAGCTGCGATTCGTAACTTTTCGGGTTAAAAATGGACAAAAGCAGTTATTGAGCAAGTGCATAACAGATCAGTGTTCAACATGATCTCCTTACCTTACCTCCTTCACAACAGTACGTTTTTAATAATGATTTATAATTTGAGCTGTCGGGTCCGATTTCCCAGGCAGATTGGCTTCCTTTGACTTCAACATACGTAATGACAAGTACGTCATTTGAACCTGCAATTTTATGTTTCAGACAGAGGTGGCGGTAGAGAGGCGAAAGTTACGGATTGCATCTTTAATTCAACCATTTTTATATTTATACGAATCGTGCATTTGCTTTTGAATCACGGATTTCCCAACACATTAGATCTCGCTGTAGCTCAGGACAGTTCAGGCAACGTTACAAGCGGTCACAGGTGTATTGTTGCTAAAAGTCAGATTCATTTATATTCTCTGGCAACGTCTCGGGATGATTCTGGATGAACCTGAGAAGGTTTTGTGGAGGTGTGCGTGGGTGAAGCTTCTTTTGCTTCTAGAAAACAAAAGTCTTTGTGCGTGCCCAGATAAGGTTGCAAGAGAGAACGGTCAATAAATAGCATTAAACGGATAAAACTGCACCACTAAAGGTCAGAGGCTGAAAAAGTGTAACATTCTTACGTGTTTCGTGAATCTTGTGTGTGAAAACAGGACAAAGCTGTGAATAGAGGCACATGTGGCATTTTTTTCGGCAGGCTAAGATCCCCAGAACACAAACCATAGACAATATGTGACAGCCCACGAAATTCCTACCACTGCCCTGAAACTACTGGGATTTCTGGCAAACGTTTGGATGGCACTGTTCTCCAGTCTGGAATTATTTTTATGGTTTGATACATTGAGATCAGAGGGACATACGAGAGAACTCAAACCGGGAAATCGGCATGTCCCCAAATTTGGCATGTCCCTACTGGCGTAATTGGATCCTGCATCATGTTTGTATGACAGCAAAACACAGCTAGTCACGAAGACGGTCAGGGTGCCAAAAAGTAAACAAGAAATTGTGGCCCAGTTATGATCTGGGTGACAGTCTACTGTATTCTGTATTTTATATAAATATATGCAAATATGTATGAGTTGTGAATAAAGAAACATTTATCCTCCGTTGCTAAGCCTCTGCTGGGTTTACTTCCCATTAAAGCTAGTCAATCATGCTAATGAGAGTTAGCCGTTGAGTTGTTTCCTGCTAGTTTTGTGTTTCAAATGAAACGATAGCTCTGTGTGAAAATGGTCAGTGTGGTCCGATACGTACGGAAAACGTTCTCTTTGGTCTACAAGGAAATTGCTCCATTGTGACTATGACTGACCGATCCGGTTTAGCATATGCAGTACATATCATTAAACACCGTATCTGTTTACAATCATTTCCTGGGAAAATACTTTATATTTGCAATGTAATCATTGTGTTATCGGTTTGTTTTACAAAATTCTTCACAAATAAATGTTGTGTTATTCCGAGGAAAAGATTCTTAAGACCAAGTCTGGCAACACAAATATTTATTATGTACATATTTAGACATTTAAAAACATTTAAACTGTTATTTATGTCCTCAGTAAACAGTGACGTAACAAGTTCTTAAAATGACAATGAATCATAAAGTTTGATTTGTGCGCTATCCCAGCTGACAATCTTACGTTGCAGGAATGTTTCTCAAATGTTTCCAGTAGGTAACAAGTTACAAATGTTAGTTTGAATGTTTAAGGAATGTTCAAAATGTCAAGTTTTTAAGATGTTCTATTATTATTATTGCTTAGTTATATAAACATTATTCAATATTTTTTTAATTCTGTAACGCCTTTAAAACGTTTTACTAACAACTTAAAAATAAAGTTTTTTATATAACATTAAAAAGTTTTACTAAAGATACTGCAAGAATATTTTTGATGATAGAGAACCTTTAGAAAACATTAGCCAACAATCTGAAAACGTTCCCTGTTAGCTGGGATATTCCAAGTCTTTTGAAACCACAAATAGTTATACGACTGTCATTTTGGTCATTATGTGCTTAAACTCTTCCTCTCCACTGTAACTCCCAAACATAATTTGTGCTGGATTTAATTCATAACATACTGTGTACCACAATCAGTTACAAGACATGCACAAGCAATGAAACCTGACGGATGACAGATAAGAAGATTATAACTGAAGGGCTTGTATTCCGCAGAAGGAAGAAAATAATACAGCTTGGAATGACATGAGTAAGCTACAAGACTTCATTTCTGCATGATTGATTCCACAAACCACATAAATCTGTCAAGATGCTACACATGACATTGTGTACAGTCAGAGTGCCGTTGTAAAAGTCAGGCCAAACCTGGAACAAACCAGAAAACCAATGCTGCGTTACCATCGCCCAAAACTATTTCCTTGGTTATCGCTGTTTGTTATCTGTTCGTTAAATTGTAACGCAAACCTGCTGTGAATTAATGCTCAGGTCCCTTTTAAATACCCCTGTAGGATAATGCTTTGATGTGAACTTTGGGGTAGTTATGTAACTCTTTTCCATCTGTTTACTGCAGTGGTTTACAGATCTCAGTTCGCAAGCAGAGAAACAGACGCAGATATGGTCAAGAATATTGTCAGCTCTAACAAACCAAGAAATATTTGATCATGTTTATTTGTGCGAGCAGAGAATATTGTGACAGTGAGAGCCTCGCTCTCATGTGTGGGCCGTCACCCGCCGTGTAAATACATGAACAATGTTTTAGCGCAGCAAAAGTCTCTTGAATCTCAAAGCTGGTTTACAGACTGTAAAATAAGGATAAAAATGGAAGTCATTCTGCAGAACGGTCTGTGGCGAGCTCTCCGCCGCCCTCCGCCGCTTCGCTACGCCCCCGCGTCTCTCGCGAGCGCCGCTCTCCGGCGTCAGTCCCGAGTCGAGTGCCGTTTGTGTGGGCTGGTACGCTGGTGAAGAGCCCAGGCAGATGACACACTAAAAGCCTGTCTCTCTGAATGCCACCCTCTCCTGTGACAGAACGTACATGAACAAAACAGGGCACTTTTGAATGTGCGACAAAGGTCTTTATGAATTTAAATTGTGTGCGTTTTTTCTCCTCGGTGGGAATCAGCACAGGGCCGTAGTCACAGGTCATATGGTTTAAGGTTTCTAAGTAAAAGCCACCACCAATAGAGTTGTGTTGCCTTCTGTTGCGCGCTTTTTTGCCCTTTCACAAAGGCCTTTCTGCAGCCCAGAGAGAAAGCCCTCGCCCCCAGGTGGGGAGCGAAGACGGACGAGTCATTTCCCCGGAGGCCGTAACTGGAGGCTTATCAGGGCCCGACGCTGTGCTGTAATACTCCTGTGAAAGGTCTTTTCGACCGCCTCCCAATAGCCGTGTCTCTGGACAAGAGGGTGTAATGGAGAACTCCACGGCGTCCCGGCAGCCAATCAGAAGCGAGAGGGGGGTGTTAGCCGCGGTGGGGGGGGTGGGCGTCCATCGGTCTCAGGACTGGGTGTCCAGTTCTGAAACACAGAGAGAGAAGATGAGGGAAGGGAGGGATGACACTGCGTAGGCGTGACAAAAAACAGGTCTAATGAGTCAGGCACAGCTCGGGTTCTCCTCAGGGGTCCCCCGCCAGCCAAGCGTCACCTCACGGGGCGCAGGTGGACACGCCCGGCATTCGAACGCCACCGCGTTTCACACAGGGTCCCTGGGGACGGGCCTCGTCGTGGCTGAAAGGAATTGATTAAAAAGAAAGGTTTATAGCAGTTCAGTGACATTCTGATTAAACCGAGGGCCTCACGGACTCCAAATGAGTCACTCAAGAGATGTTGATATGACTAAGCCAAATCAAGCACGGTCAAATACAGACAAATGCCACGCTGTAATCGTCGTCCCAAAGGCGAACCATTGCTGGCGGTTTCTGTTATATAACTGCTACGCCAATTCGAAATGACACGAATTGTTTTGCTAGCATTTTGCCAATTTGCAATCGAGAAATCGTCTTTTTTTCACGATCGGATCGGCGTCACACCACAAGCGCCTGAGAGGTTTCCAGAAAAGTAGATCAAGTGAAACTAAAGAACTAAACTTGGATGTTTTAACAGACGAATTGATGATTCTGGGACAGATCACAAAGACACATTGATGATTCGAGGAATACGCTTTTGAGGAATCACTGCAGTAGATCATGTACTCGTAAATGAAAATCATCTACTCACCCTCGCGTTGAAGTGAGTTTTGTTCTTCTGTGGAACACAAAAAACGTTACACAATTACACTGACCGACACCAAAAGTGCGTTGATAATTTCTGACATGGCATTTTAGTGCATACCCAACAGTTTTAGGTCGTGAGAACGTTTCCCTAATGTTTCCCTTAAGTATCAGAAACATTAAAAGTGCAGGAATGTTTAAAACATCCACTATTTTTAGACACAGTATTAACGTTATTGCTTGGTTGTATTAATGGTATTACAACATTTTTTAATTCTGTATTGTTTTTAAAACGTTCCACTAAGAACCTGAGAATAACCCTTAATACAACGTTACAAAAAGTTCTACTAACCTTCCTGCAAGAACATTTTTGATACCTTCAAGAGAACTTTTAGAGAGCGTTCGCTAAAGTTCCGAGTATGTTCGCTGTTCGCTGGGTAGCGAGTCATAATCAAGTTTATCCAGGTACTAAATGAGAATTCAACGTCAATTGGGTTCTTAACCTCGACACTATTTGCACCGTGAAATTAACATTGTGCCATTTCTGTCCGAACGCGGTACAATACAATACATTTGATTTGTAAGACATGCTTGTGTGTGTCTTATGGAAGCGGTTATTCATTAGAAGAAGATTAAAAGATGGAGAGGAACATCATGGCTGGGCATTCATCCAGACGTGCGGTCTAGACAAGTACAACTGTAGCATTTTGAAGGCTGTTCGAGGTGTGTGGATTCAATACATCAATGAAATCTGTTCCAGATCACGACAAAACAGAACTCATAACCGACCTGCCATGTGCGGTTAGCGCAGATTTCTTGGGTGTGTTTTACCGTTAACCTGATTACGGTAACAGCTTGGGCGAATCAGACGCATGCGCAAATTAAAACATTGGTGTGCGCAATTCTTCGCGATTTCCCTGGTCCTCCTTTTTTTTTTTAGATTAAAATGTCTAACGAATGTTTGTCCGGCGTACGGTAAACTGTTACGGTAACTGTTACGGTAAGAAACTGTAAAAAACTGTAAAAAACGTATTCCATTACATCACAGGTTAATCTAATTCCCTTGAGGCGAGAGGGTGTGTTGAAGTCAGGGTGTTTCTTTGAATTAACAGTCACTAGTGAGTGTACGTATTGTTTGAAGGTGTTTGAAACGCTGATTCTTTTGACGGTATACCATTGAATCGAGTAACTTGATTACAGCGTGAGGGTTTGGCTCCGTTTCTGAAACATTATTGGTACAAAGAAATATTCCCCAAGACACTCGAGTAAAACAACATGAAAGAGTTCCATTTGATGTCATGTGACGAACAAGAAGTGCAATATTTTATTTGAAGAAAACTTCATTGATTGATTTAACCAATAGAGTTATAAATATATCATTAAAGCTGCAATACGTAACTTTCTGGGGTTAAAAATGATCAAAAATCAGTTATTGAGCAAGTACATAATAGATAAATGTTAAAAATAGTCTCCTTACTTTTCCCCCGATTCACAACAGTAAGTTTACAATAATGATTTATAATTCAAGCGAATACCTGGACAATGTCACAATGACTTCAACATACCTACAGTTAATTGTCATATTAATTAAAGTGTTAATTTGAATAAAAATGATTTACAATTTCTGTGACAACATTTATAGTCATAATAAGCCATGATGTGACCGTTCTGTGTTCTGTCGAGAAACCAATGTCATACACACAAGCATTTAAACATATTCTTTCCTTATTCAATTAATAACCCTGTTTCTTACTGGAAATGACTAACAGTCATTTATTACAATTATTATTATTTAATGTGCATCATATCTGGTCAACATCAACATTATCTGAAACACTTTAGAGACATTATTTATGATGTATTTTCATATAATTATCTAGAAAGTTCAGCTCAAATTTCTCCTTTTGTTACTTCTTGGTAGGTTGCCAAATACCTTGCAGAATTCTATATGCGGTCCGCGGTTTATGCTGCACATCAAGGGAATGATAAATGAAGCATATGTCTGGAGCTAAACGTTTAATTAAACAGAGAGCCACTCGCTAAATATAACTCTCCTAAAGTTTATCCAAACACAAACTCGTTGCCAGAGTGTCGAAATGAAGAGAAACCAGCGCGCAACTGGTGGAACGCAACAGAGTTCATCTGACTGATGGAAAAAATGCATTAACTGTTTTCCTCAAGACAATAGAACAGACTGTAGTGTCACGGTTTCTGCAGAAGCTTCCTGCATCTAACCCAAATGTTAACCCAGCAGATAAAATCATAAACGAGGTGATTTAGTTTAGTTAACAGTTTAGGGACACCCGGGTCCAGGTATGTTTATTTCTGTGTTTTGGATCTGGGTTTAATTTCCGAACCCTGGAATGAAGTGTAAAGTGAGTGTTAGTGCTAAACACAAAACAAGAACGTCCAATAACTGAGACCGGAGACTAACGGCACAGCCTTCCGGAAGATGCTGCTGCATGTTTTCTGCAATTTCCATTGTAAGTCATTTTCGCAGCATTTAAAAAAATGTAGCAGTCGGTGTAAGCGCATCTTTTTTCCTCAATCTGTTCATTTTTTGCCCTACATATAAACCTGTTTTAAGACAGACCTGCTAGATCGGTTTCTAATGTGCCTCTGTAGAGACTGTGACATCAGTTTAGATAAATTGTGTTTGTTTGGCAAACACACGAGATGTTATTAAGGCGATGCGTATTTATGTTGCTGAAAAAGGCCACATTTTAATTGTCAAATTCAGCGCCAACTTAAAGTTGTCCTAAAGCTATCAAAAACATTCCCACCATAACAAAACGTTTGAACAATGTTCTATAACCGAGCAATAACAGTAAAACAACATCTGAAAAAAACGTACAATACGATAATGTCGTTAACGTTTTTTGTTATTTAATGGAAACGTTAGGGAAACACTCTTACGATCTAAAATTGTTAGCTAGGTAATACGACACTGTACAGTAATGGGTTTTACAGCAAACCTCAAATAAACTCCTTTATGTCCATAAATGCACATAGTTTAAAGTCATCGAAAGTTCTCAAAACACATATTTAAAGAATAGTGTATCTTTTCCTCTATCTGACATTTCCTGTTGTCAATGAGAAAATCATTAAACTAATTTCTGGTTCCACAGCAAATTGCTTTCTAAATACAGAACAGAGCCGCTCACATGTGCTTCAAATCTCGGTTAAATTGTTGTGCTGTGTGGATTCGGGTGTGTTAGGCTGTTAATGCTTGCAAAAAACGGTGCAGAAGTGCTACAGATACTGTAAATCACACCTGGCGACATTGTTTCTAATTAGCTCGCTTACCGAAACCTTCCCATGCTTGATCTTGCCTAATAAAGGGGAAAACAGCTTTGAGCGAATTCTGAGACCTTGAGAAAAAGCCAGAAAATGCGTCTCTCAGGCTGCTGCACCTTCTGAACTTAAACCATATTTCTTGGCAATAAAAAGGATTGTCAAGGTAAAATACTTTATGCTTGATTGGCATTTAATAATTTTTTTATCTATTTTTTCGACCCGCCCTAACGCGCGCGCAGGCAAAGTAACGCACAAGATCCCCCATCCACTGTCTTCTCGCGTTAAAATCTAGCTGATGAAACCATTCCCCAACTGTTCAAATGATTTGCCATGAGCCGGAGCGCAACAAGGTCAGCGGTCCCCAAATTAAATTACCCTCAACATGCGTTTCCAAGCACTGACAGAGGTCCTCCAAACTGCCAGCGTTTCAACTCGCACGTGACGAATATCCGTATCATGCGTCGCTCGGGCAGTTTTGGAAATTCTGTTTAGCTTAATTGGTTCTTCATGCAAATTTTCCATCTTTCTGACGGATGTTTGCCGCTGTCACATGGAGAAGCGGAGAAAAGATTTCCCCGGACCTTTAAAATGTACTTTTCCTGCTGTAACCCAATATAGTTGGATTAATTCCGCCATATTAAATGATAGTTTTGACGTGAACGAAACTAGCCAATTTAGATGTTTCCATATGAAGTACATTTTTAGGACATTCGAGAAACCTTTTTTTACAGTGCAACAAAAAACATCATCTAAAATGTAAAGACAACCGTGCGTTTTCCAAAGCTGGACCTGGGCTGTAAACTAATCTAGCGTTGGGTTTTCGCTCTGCCTCCAATGTTGATGCGTTCAAATCAGCCCTGAAGATGCAATTCCACAGCCTGGCTTTCGTGTCTGACATACTGAGAATCGTTGGTCTTTTGGTTTTTGTTTGGTTTTACAGTATTGTTTGTTGTTGCAGTTATCTGTGTAAAGCACTTTGGGGCGCATTAGCCGTGTCAAAACTTCTGCTTTATAAATTAAACAAACAAACAAATACACGGATGGTTTTCAGAGTTCCGGGGAATGCCTGCTTTTCCCAGGATCACGAGGATATGACATTAGTCACGGTGGAACGGAAAGAAATAAGATCAAAGACTTCAGTGACGACCATTTTTTGTCAGACTAAAAGATTAACGTGAAAAATGAGCACAGATGACACAAGCAGCGATTATCTGAAAATATCCACAAAATATGTCAAATACACGCGCACAGAAGTTCAGACATGACAGGGGTTACAAACTTTACAGAAATATAAATGAACTACTTCAATGAACAATGTAAGCCATTGTACGGTATTTGTTATTAGTTGTCATTCAATATATACATAGACACTGTATATATAAATGTGTAT
>JAZGTJ010000914.1:34175-72392 GCA_036877575.1 Botia almorhae
TATATAGATATGTATATATGGATGTATAACATCTTAAAAATGGCATATATAAAATTAAATTTACTTTCAAAACTACAGTAACAACCATAGGCACATATCTTTGTCCTTAAGTCCTTAGCCAGCTAAAAGAGAACGTTCTCACAACATTGTCTGAGTTCCCTCAAAGTGATCAAAAACGTTCCTAGAACTTTCAAAACAACACTGTTAACATTTTTGTTACGTTATGGAAACGTTAGGAAAATTGTTAGCTGGCTTGGCAGCAGTTCTGTGTGGCCGATTCTCTCTTTTAACGGTATGTTAGCGTTTAAAGAGTCTATGGCCGGCCAACAGCACCCTTACACTCTATCACTGTGACTGGGGTATGTTTTTGATCTTTGGGGTAAAGATGAGAGCTGACAGAAAAATTGACTTCGTTTCCAGCGTCATCCGTTCTGAAACAGCTCTAAGATGCTTGAGACGTAACACAATAATATTTGCGAGCGGAGGCCTCGGGCCAGTCACCCCCCCGGGGGTTTTTACCTCAGTTGAACTCCAGCGTAACAGATGCATCTCCTGTTAGATATTACACAGTGTTTACTCGCGGTGGAGCGTCGCAAAGCCATTTGGTTCATCACGAATCACTTGATACATAATTTAGCCTTTTAATGTGGAATAATGAAGTAAACAAAAACAAACATGTAAGGACACTGAACTTCTTTTCTGACAAATTTGGCACGGCATCTTCATTGTGGTCACTTCAACAAGCAAACACTTATTCTATACACAGAGCGATGACTCTCTGAAGTTTAATTATCGAGCTGGTCTTATCTTCAGGATCTTGGGAAGCGAAACACTCAGGGATTAAAGGCATGTTCTCGATGTAAACGCTACTTCAAAAGCACCATCTTTGGGCCGCTGTATCCTTCGCAGATCGGGCAATCCCATCATGCATTGCAATATTATGGCTCCGCAATAAGGAAAATGCATCCAGAAGGTGAAGGAGGCGAGAGAAATACTGAGTAAATATATTTTATTCAATGCTGACAGTACCGATAAAAGTGAGTTCCCAGCTAACAATTTTACTAACATTAAGTAACAAAAACGTTACAAAATTTTTTTTTTTGAAAGTGCAAGTAACTTTCAAAATGTCCAGTTGTTTTTATATGTTATACAGCTTTCCTGTAGCTCAGTGGTTAGAGCATGGCGTTAACAACGCCAAGGTCATGGGTTCGATCCCAGGGATTGCACATACTCAGAAACAATGTATGGTATGTGAGTCGCTTTGAATAAGCATCTGCCAAATGCATAAATGTTAAATAAATAATGCTTGAACAACGTTCTTACAAACAAGCAGTAACGTTTTTAAAATCTTCCACTGCTCAAGAATAACCTTTTTGATTTACATGAAATATACGGTAATATTAAAAATGTTTGACTGTTAGTGCAAGAACTCACTCAGATTAGTTTCGGCTGCATATAGTTATGATAATAATCTCCGATTAAAATGGAAATGATAGCAATCCTTCATGTCTTCTTGTCTCATCAGCATCACACACTGTGTTTGGCACGGGTGCCGAAAGCCCAAAGTCTGTCATCAAAAGTGTGAGATTTCAGTAACTCAAACCCAACACTATTTTTCAAATTAATTTTGCACTCCAAGCGCATGTCTCGTTTCTCATTCGCTTATTTCTCATAAGACGTTTTAGAAAAAAATCTACGACAATAATTAAAACACAAACTGAACTTTGTCTCCTAAACTATAAAACAAGGAGCAAGAAAACGTTTCACTGGGTTTTTAGTAAAACAGCATTCGAAACTGCTTCAGATTGTCTCAAATATTCATCTCCTTTCTCATCCACAGCTCATGGCCATGAGCGCCGACCTTCAAAGAACACGAGAATTATTTCATTTTGAAACGGTCGTGATTGACTCAGCATGACAGGATTAAAACCGCCTGCACACCAGGAGAGGAACCGAGCGGATAACAAGACCGCACAAGATCACATCTGAATCTTTCCTGCATGTCGCACAACAACCGAGTAAACCGAAATGTCATCTTGGGGTCATTTATAAAATAACTAATTTGACTTCCCTGCTGCCGATTGGTTCATACACGAAGAGGTCTGTGATTTGATTGGTTCCTATTAGTAAACCCCGCCCCCTACCCCTAAATCAGTTTAACATAGCGCGTCAAAACGCCGCATCGCCGTTTGTTTCAAAGCCAATTTATAGCACAGCCGAACGAGCTGAGGTGATCAGATGGGCCCGCTTAAAACAAATGCAAACTGTTTGTCTGGATGGTCAGCTCACATGAACCAGAAAAAACTGGTTCACTGTTCAGTTCCCCGTGTAATACACCCTGGGCGGCATTTTAAATGATGGTCTTAGGTTTTTACTGGTGGTATTAAGTGTAAACAGATCCGTTTATAGATAGTTTTCGCAACAGCTTATTTGGGCGCTCCTGCTTGTTCTGGGCTTATAAAAATAATACAATACAATAATACAATTATAAAAAACTTGTATGCTTGTTTTCTTACCTCCCTGAAAATCCTTCCACATCACCCATTCCCTCTTGCCAGGGTCTTACCTTCTGACTGAGGATCATTCAGGGTCTGGAAGCAAAGAAGGTCACTTTGATTTCCTGTCACCCAGGTGTCTGCAGGACCTTTTCAGTATCTTCAAACACACAGAGGTTGCTGACTGGCTCCTCACCTCCCCGAATGAAAGCAGAGCGCGTCTTATTTTGGCGATAGCAAGCTTGTGTTAAAACTGACTGTTATTTTTCACAAGTGTGTTTTTCTGGCAACAGTGGCCTGTTGTGGCTCTCCCGTACCCTAAAAATGGAAACATGGAAAAAAAATGGAAACAAGTCATTTCAAGCATAACTCGGCCTTCAGCACAACACAGGAATACGGGGGACTGGGCCTACCCAGCTAACAGGGAATGTTCTCAGAACATTGACTAGCGTTCTCTAAAAGTTCTCTCACAGTTATCGAAACATCCTTATCATGTGTCAAAATATTATTCTTAAGTTGTTAGTGAAACTTTTAAGAAACATTACATTGAAACTTTTTAAGAAACATTAGTAAATTTTTTTAGTAACGTTCTTATCATTAAGCAATAATGTTAATACAACATCTAAAAAACTGGATGTTTTAAACGTTCATAAAACATTCCAAATAACGTTTAAGTGTTTTTTATCTTAATAGAAATATTAGGGAAACGTTTTTACAACCTCACACCCTGTTAGCTGGCTAGTTGTCACCTTCTCGGTTTGTTTTCAGCCCTTTTTGCATTTTATTTTGTTTTTGCATGAAATTACATGAAAGAAATGAAACGTATCCTACAAACTAAAATTCCGATCATATTATTAAAATAGATGTTGGGCAAGCAGAAGAGGACAATAAACCACACTGGCATACGTTCAGACGGGGGATAATCAAGGCACATTTTATACAAAAGATTTGTTTTGTTCTCTGAATCTTGTCAGCACAGGTGCTGATGCTTCATAAACGTAAAGTTGGGCATGTTGTCACGTTGCAGCAATTTGTCACATTTTAATGTCATAATTTAAAGGTATAAAGGCAAGAGACCCGGAATTGCTTTGTCAATGAAAAGGTACCAATGTGTTGCGCAATTAATGGATCCTTAATACAGATATTTGGGGGACCTCCTTTTAGGACCTCTGTTGTATTTAATAGTTAATCCAGCAATTTAATGCTGGTTAATATTATTATATAATGACAGATTTAATAAAGACTTTCACCTGTGCTTTAAGGGTGAAAGGTCAAGTTCACCACAAGTGGAAATGAATGAAATAATGAGTTGCGAATGCTGTTTTTATTGTGACTCTCAACTTTCAAGTCAAAAACAAGTTAATTAGCCTTAATATACACATTCCTCATTTATTTACCAGATGTCAGGATTATCAGCTTAGAAAAAAGGTCTGTGTTCTGTGTCTGTCTATTATAGGAGAAACAGATGTTGATCTCCGAGACATTTCATTAACCAGGCAAACAAAGTGGCAGTTAAACAGATGTCAGGAATCGTATAGGGTTTAAGCTGTGGCTAAGCAAACCCAATCCCGTCTAAACTTCAAAATAGACTCTCAAATTCAATTTAATTCAATTTAAAAAGTCAAAACAGCCACAAGTGGCAGTGGAAACCATCAGCACAGGACAGACACAGATTGCTGTGATTTTTTTCTTAAAACTGAAATCGTAAAATATCTTTTGCTGTCTGTGATGCAGAGTTAGGATTAGTGTTTTTGATGAGTGTTTTTATCATATAGTGGTTTTATCATTTCAAATCCCCATCCAGCCTAACAAAGTCCTCACGCCAGCTGCAATAATTTACACAAAAATGAAAATACTGCAGTTTATTTACTCACCTCCAAGTTGTTCCAAAGCCACGTGGCTTCTTCTGCAGAACAGAGAAGGTGAATTGTCAGGGGAATATCCTGGAGAATCGGGAATATCCTGGATATTGTTTCATATAATTAAAATGAATGTGGACCGAGGCATCTTAGTTGCAAAATGACAGAAAGCGTCGCAAACATTTTTTAAAATCTTAATGTAATCCAACAACAACAAGTAAAACCAAATAACTAAATAGGTAATCTGTAGTCCTGTCGTCGCTTTAAAGAACTGACAGAAATCAGTCAGAGAACCGAGTCTGATTCACGATTCATTCAGATCAGTTTTATGAAATGCATCAAACAAATCATTCCTCCATTAATCAGACGTTTCTGGTTTTTATGAACGTTCATAAATGCCTCCAGGATTAAGATGTTCAGTAAATGTCAACTTCGCCTGTGCTCTGTTTCTCACACGAATTCAAGAGACTTGGAATATAGGAGTCACATTGTATTTATATGTGCTTAATAATATTAACTGTATGATTTTTGTACATCTTTTGTACTTCACACAGCAAAAGAAAGTCTTGTGGGTAAATAATGACCGATGAATTAATTTTTCAGGTCTCTCAGATGTGTTACCTCACACATATGAAAAATGTCTGCGGAGCTTTCAAGCCAAAAAACAAGAACATGAGTTTGGGGCGTGTCCTCTGGAAACTTGTTTACCCCACATAACCTTTTTTCACCATCAAACATGTCCTTGTGACAGATGTTTCCAGATTCTTGGGTAAATCATGTCCTTATGCTGAAAATTTGGCCTGTATAAAACGATGGATTCCTTTGTTCTGAGGCTGTCACACTGAATGTGCGAGAAGTCTTTTCACCCACATGACAGCGAATACGTTTGATCTGGCGCAGTCGCTTATGTGCACGCGGGTATACAGTATGTGCCGGAACAATTAAACATTTGGCCAGCTGTGACAAATTATATTCAGAAATGTGAGCAGATTTATTGGCTTGCTCGCCCTTTGAGTGACATGTTAATTATATTTTCAAAATCCACTTATCCACTTTAAATCCACGGATTATATATGAGACGCCACTAAATTTGTGAAGCATTTTAACTTTTGGCTTCTTCTTTAAGCCCAGCTAACAGGGAGCGTTCTCAGAACATCGGCTAACGTTCTCTAACATTCTTAAAGTGATCAAAAACGTTCTTGCAGTAATATTAGCGGAACGTTTTTTAACATTATACTTCAGAAATGTTATTCTTAAGTTCAAAACTGTAGCTCAGTGGTTAGAGCATGGCGTTAACAACGCCAAGGTCATGGGTTTGATCCCAGGGATTGCACATACTCAATGTATAGTGATCAATGTGTAGTATAATGCAATGTAAGTCGCTTTGGATAAAAGCGTCTGCCAAATGCCCAAATGTAAATGCAAAACACTTCACAAACAATGCAGAATTCAAAACATGTTCGAATAATGTTCTTATAACCAAACTACAATCTGGACATTTTGAATATTCCTAGAACTTCTAAAATCACATTTCCAACGTTTTTGTTGCTCAATAGAAACATTGTGGAAATGTTTCGACAACCCAAGAATTACAAGAATTGTAAGCTGGTTGGATAAAAGTTATATGAGCCGTAATGTTTATGGTCTCGGTTTAATGTTTCCTCTGTGTGTCCTTTAATATCCGTACAGCTGCTTATTTGTTAAAAGACACGTGTGTTTAGGGAAAAACACAGTAAAACAAATACACAGCTTACAGAAGAGCAATTGACCACAATTCTGTCATTACATTACTCGGCTCATGTTTAAACCTGTATGCTGTTATATTGTCTCTCAAACACAAAAGAACACAAACGTTTGGAAAACCGTTATGCAATTCACCATACAGGAATTCTGCAAAAACACATTTTAAACATATTTATTAACATTAACGCTTTTGGCAGACGCTTTTACCCAAAGCAACTTACATTGCATTACACTATACAATGTTTCCAAGTATGTGCAATCCCTGGGATCGAACCCATGACCTTGGCATTGTTAACGCCATGCTCTAACCACTGAGCTACAGGAAAGCTGACAACACAAATATTAACGTATGGATTTCACAGAAAACTGTCGTATACGTTCGTAACGACATCATTTTTTAATATTATAAGTTTTAATGACTCAAACTGACATGTGACCTATGCAATGTTTTAGTTATAGTACCGTATTTATAAATGGCCAGTATTATGAAATACGTACAAATATACTAAAACGCATTTAGTACTACACAACTGGGCGACTATATTAAACAAATACATGACAGATTTTGGTGTGTATTTCAGAGTCATTACAAAACCACGGCATTCCAAAACTTATTTAAAAAATTTGTTTCTATTTATAGCAACTGCTGGTCTGGGAAATCACTTAAGAGGCATAAGGGATTGACATTTTATGTTTAAATAACAGAGAGGCTTTTACTGCCAAACACAGCACAGGGTGGGACGCGGCGTTCCTGCCAAACGCGCGGAAATGACAAGGGTCTCAAGGCGCGTCTTTAAAAGCTGAACTTTATTTAACCGCGCACGTCATCTTAAATGTGCCGTGCATAGCGAGCCCGTCTAGAACGTTTAGGTGTTAAAACTATGTAAAGTCGTGTGAACAGGAAGTGCCAACAGACTTCAGTGCTGTGACCAAATTCTGAGTGAAATGGAGGAACAGGGGCGTGGCTTCTTTTTTCCTCTGGGCGTTGATTGGCTCTAGAATGGACTGACTGTTGGAGGGGAGTGGTTAAAGCCTTTGGCTCCACCCGATCAGTCAGACTGACATCATCAGAGAAGGTTTGCTGTTCCAAACAGGAAATACATTTTCAGATTTTGATTTAAAATTATGAGAATTAAAAAATGGATAAAAAATTATAAACACTGCAATATTTCATAAAAAATACAATTAGTATATGTTGATTCATGGTACATTTCACACATTACATACAGATGCAGAAACGTCTCGTGTGGAATTACAAAACCTGAAGATCATGGAACTAACCTGAAGTTGGGAGAAATATACAGGGAATTAAAAATTAGGAAAGATACTGACCCGTGATTAATTGAACTCTGAAGTGCTGAAGGAGCTGAAGTGACTTGAGCACACAGATTAGATATTACATCTGAGGTCAGGGTCAACTCAAACACTTAAGAAGATTAAGCTTCGGTAGCCAGCGAGCTGCTTCCTGTTGCCTACCGCTCTTATCCAGCTGCTGTACAGCTGAGAGGTCCAGCCCAGCAGAAGAGCGCTATCAGCCAAGCCCCTCTAACTGCACCCTTGCAATTCCCACAATTGTTTTGGCTGAGGTATCTACACCACTGTTTACACGATCAGACCAGCGCTTCTTAAAATAGCCGTTCCCAGATCAAATGCAGGAAATCGCCATCGTGGCTCCTTGGCAGATAACTAACCCAACAAGACAATGGCTTCAAGACGTGGCCATTTCGTGTCACGTGTCGCTTGCTTATCTGTTTGTTATTCAACATTTTGAATGCCTGCGAAGAAAGACCACATGACGCACGTTTTAACAGGTTGCCGCACGTTCCAGGGCAAAACATATGTATAATATTAAAATTACACATTTTCAGAAACATGCCTTCAGCTGAAGACAACGATGGAAATTCATAAATGCGCAATTAAAACTGCAATACTGTCGTTTTTGTTCTTTCGGTGGTAACGCTGTGACAAGACTCGACAAGACGCAGAAACCAACAACTGTTTAAATAAACCACGACGACAAGTTAGTGACGCTTGTGACAACTAAACTTACCCGCGTTACCTACTAGTTAGTGCTAACTTTTATCTCTAAGAGTGTATAATAAACATGTTTAAAGGAATAGTGGATGATGTTGTCATATTTGCCATCAGAGACACAGTGACATATACATTATAAATATGTATGTATATATGCATGTATGTATATATGTATGTACATATGTATACATTATAAATGACGGGAAATATCCAGCTTGAGTGACATTTGAATAACAATAATTGACTAACTGGCGCTTCCACTAACGTGTAACTTGTTTTTCTCCGTGCAATTAAACCTTGTTTCATACTTTCCAAAGAGCTGCGCATCTCATTTGTTTCTTTAGAAACTACTGAAAACATGCCTGCAGGCCCTATCGCATGAATTGCAATAGATCGCATTGTTCAGATATGTACTTCTACACAGATATAAGTATATAAGACGTAAAGTTTAAGCTTTACCGTAGACGAGACGTTTTGTGTCTTCACAAACCAAGGAATGAAATTATTATAATTATTATATTATCCTTTTTTTCCTAACAGTACGTCACAGGCGGTACTGACAGAACTTATCGGATTAAACCCGTAACGTTCCCTTAAAATACAGGACATACTGGGGTCAGTATTTTTTACATTCCTTAGACAGCCCTAACAAGTCATTGCCACAGCGTAACCACGCCCACAAACAACAGAGTCCACCGGTATATATTATTTTGTCACAAATTTAAACCGTCTTTGGCTTCTCCGACAGGGTATTTTGATTTGACACGTGTCGTATTAGCCTATACAGTGTAATTTCATCCTAATAATGCCGTCAGTAGCTCTGCATACACTGTGCGCCTGGAGGGCCGGATAAGCTCTGGTTTGTCGGCACACTTCCTGTTTGAAAAGGGGAGGGCTGCTCAGCCACAGCTAGTCTGACTGAATTAAAGGGCAGTGAGTCACCGAGCTGACACATGTGAGAAGTATTTAATATAATTCTGAGTCATATGTTCACATCGACCAACCGACACTTGTGGTAAACCGAGCAAGATGTCTAATAGTGTCAAAAAGGACACAGCAAGTTGTGACTGAACGAGTTATGCAGTCGGACTGGTGCTGCCAGCACCATTTAAAAAAATACAAAGTATAAATTCTGTCTGAGGAACACTTCAAATTTGAGGACACGGGTGCCTCTGCTGTAGAAGGTCCGTCGTTGCGTGGCGAAAAGTTGATAAATGGTGTTCACACAATCACACTTGTCATTGTTTTATTCCAGAAAAACAACAGGTGTGTAAAAACAATCATAATTAAGTGTTTATTGAGATCATTTGTGTTTTTTGGGCCTAAGCTTGCCACAGCGCATGAGGGCGGCGTGGAGAGGTATGCGAACACAGTCTGACAGCCAAGCAGGACATCCTATTGATTGGACGAGCATTTTAACAGCCTTCCAAAGAGGACCCACAAATCGCCTCCCCTTAAATTAGAACACACAGCCTCTTTAAAAACCACTGAACCCCAAGATGTCAAACTTATATTGGATACAGACTCAAGCTCGTCCATTGTGTGTCATCTCAAACAGTTAATCTTCATTCCCCTCCACAGGGCCGGGAGAGGTTTGTGAGTTCCCAAACCACAAACATGGCCATTTAAAACCTAATCAGGCATTACCACCACAAAAGAGTCATTGAGCCTTTAATTCAATAATATAAAACGAGCTCTCACATGGACTAAAAGCATAATCATATTAAACATCTTGTGTTATCAAATGTCAATGCGATGTTAATCTTGTTTCTTGAACTTCTGGAGAGTTCTGTGTAGTATTTAACGCTCCGTTCCTGCGGTTACCCGGTCTGCCAGACACACGCGCGTAATTATGTTCGTGAGGGACCTCAAGAGTTTCCCTGCAAATGGGAAGTTATCCAGCTAACAGTTTTAGGCTGTTTGAACGTTTCCGTAACGTTTCCATCAGGCAACAAAATGTAAAAATGTTATTTTGAAAGCTCTTGCATTGTTTTTTAGACGTTGCACTAACGCTATCGCTTGGTTATAAGAACATTATTCAAACGTTTTAAAAATACTGTAATGTTTATATAACATTGCACCAACTACTTAAGAATAACGTTTTGATGTGTGATATTACCTTAAAAACGTTCTTCTAACGTTACTGCACGAACGTTGCTGATAACTTTTGAGAGAACTTTACGCAAACGTTCCGAGAACGTTACCTAGCAGCTTGCTCGCACTCTCACCGTCATTTGCACAGAAATACGAGTGTCGGCGGTAATGTCTTACGCAAAGATAGTTAATTACCGATATCAATATCACGGCAAATTGTTGAACAATTGCAACAAAGTGTCATTTGTTAACCGCGCGCGTCGCCGCTCCTGGATCACGTTTCTAGGTGCGGTATTGCAACACGATGTTGCGGCTGAAACTCGACGCCTCGACAACACAACGGAATGACAGTTACAGCCTTTGGGCTGCACACGAGTCGCAGGTGTGGGTAACTAAACCATTGACGGTAACCGATCCGTGCATGCACGACAAACAAACGCGCGAATTAATGCGTTTGCAATCCGAGCCCGCCGTCTGCGCACGCCAGCATGCGTCAAAAAGCATGAACGACACCTTCGTGTTGAGATCCGTCTTTATTGAAAACTCCACCGCTCCGCACTCAAGACATTCATTCACATAGAGAGAGTGGGGAAATACAGGTGTAAATACTGTCAATCAAACAGGCAATAGCACACTAAGGGCAACAGATGAGCGAGAGGAAATTTATGCCCTCGCAGTTTTAGGTTATGAAACGCAAACCTGATAACGAGTCGGGCAGAGACGAGATCTGGCGCACCAAATACAGCACCGCGAGTTCAAAGCGAGTTTTTGTGGTGAGAAAGACGTCTTGTGGGACGCTTGAACCCGCGACACCAAACGCAAACATAATAAACGAAACGGCCAAAGTCAATCTGTCTTCAGAGCACGAGCAACCATCGATCAAATAAACGCAGGCGGATGCTGCCAAAAACAATAGATCACACAGGTGGAAACCGGTAGCCATTCTGGTTTCTTACACAAGTATTATGAAAAGCAATAGGTGTTTCAAAACAACTCCAAATACATAATACAGCCGAACACAAATCCATGTTACTTATTAAAACAAAAGACAATAGTTAATGCTACTTCAAGTGGTTTATTTTGTAGTGTCTCACTGCAGCAGAGTTTTCATGTGTGACAGCCAGCACAGTGCGCGATACAGCATTAATAAAAGTCAAGCACAGTAAAAAATATGGAAATGCATCTCTCCCGAAAGGCTTTCCAGAGCGTTCGAGTATCTTCAGAGGTCAGAGTGAGAAGATATTTCTGGACCAGCCTTGAAAAGTAAACAGTAACAAAGGTCGCCCCCGTGCCTCGTGCATTCCTGCAGGAGCGCACGGTCGTTTAAACTTCTCGGGGAGAAAAACGCCCAGCCAGGCTGCGGCTGTCTGCAGCATATCAGAAAAATACAGAAACACACGTCAGTAAATAATATCCAACTAAATGTTAAGCTACATGGCAACGTTCATACTCGGTGATGGATTCAGAAAACACTCAAAATGCTTTATAATAAAAATACTGTTTGATCTGTGTGGAGAGAACCAGAAACAGTCTCTCTCTCTGCAGGACTAAGCTGTGAAATCGGTTATTCAGACAAGAGCCCCTGCCGCTATGAAAACCATATGGGACGACTCTGAGTAACTGCATATAGTGAAAAATCATAAAACGGTGGCGAAAACACAGCACAGAGACGTCAGCCAGCGTGAGGAAGACGCCCAGACTTAAGATGAGATTATGTCAGAGGATATAATTAAATGGACACCCTTCTGTGCCAAGACTAAACAAAATAACACCAATGAAGACACGTGAACGATCCAGGGAGAACAATAAGAGGAAGTCGTGTAATGTGAAGGAAAATTACCTCAGGAGACACAAAACAGTTATGTGAGGGACCACCCGAAAACAATGGGCTGCCTTCTGTACCGTACTCCTCATCTTACATGTGATTATGGGTAATATGCATGTCATCATTTATCAGTGGTAATGTATACGTCAAAAGTGACAAACCAATCCAGTGATTCAGTACATAGGCGATCATAAATAAACCATGTGACTATAATGCGACGCAGGGGGTGTGCGTCCACGTTTTAGTGTGTAGGGGTTAGCGAAACAAAACGTACCAATATTGTGCTTTTTTTACAATCGCGTGTTGTTAACGCGCACCTGATTTCCCCTTTTAGATCCGCAGCTTTATATAATTAAAGCCAGGGATAAAGGAGAGACACCCCACAATAAAAAAAAAACACAACGCAACCCAAAAAAAACAACACAAGAGGCAAAAACAAGAGCTTGATTCGAAAACGGAGTCGCCGCACTCTTTCGCGCTTTAAATAGTTATATAAAAATAGCGTGGGGTTAATCAGTGCTTAATATGCGCTCAATCTCCTCTAGTCTCTTTAACGCGGCTGCCCTTTTCTTTTCTATAGCTTTAATCTCTGTTGTGGATTTGCTCTGCTTGTCAGCCTGGCCCGCGTCCAGCTTCTTTGATTGGCCGTTGCCCCGGCCGTCAATGCTTTCTGTGGGGGAAGATTTCCTCAGATTCTTCTCTTTCCTGGCCCCCTCCCCCGCCACTGAAGCAACTCCTCGCCCTTCCTCGCCTTCCTCCACGTGGTGTTTGTCTTGCCGCTGCTGTTCCTCGGACCCACCGCCGCCCCCTGCTGCCGCGATCGGCTGCCCCGCGGCGCTCATGGCGGCCATTTTGTTTCGCACGATGGCGAGGTGGCGTCGGATGTACTCTTCGTGCGGAGCCATGGTCAGCGTCTCCATCAGACAGCTCTCGGCGAGCTGAAGCTGGCGTTCCTCAAAGAACACCACGCAAAGATTGTGCTTAGCCTGCACGTTGCTTGGGTCCATGTTTAAGATGCGTTCGAAACAAGCCTTAGCGCCACGCGTGTCCTTGCGGTGGTTCATGAGGATGTCGCCCTTGAGGATCAGGCCTTTGACGTGCTCAGGGTGGAACAGCAAAAGCTCGTCCAGAACTGGGAGAGCGTCCAGTTCGCGTTGCGATTGCGAAAAAAGCAGCGCAAGGTTAAACAAAGCGCTGCGGAAGCCGGGCTGCAGTCGAATGGCCTCTCGCATCCAGCGCTCGGCCTCCTCGTTCTCGTTGGCGTCCATCGCTAACATGCCCAGATTAAAGTAGCCGTTAGCATCGTCCGGCTCCTCTTTTACATAGGTGAGAAAGCGACGGTTAGCCTCCGGACGAAATTTTGCTTCACCTTAAAACAGAAAAAAAACACGTGATATTTCAGGGTTTGATGCCATTTTGCTCGATATACAATATTCTCATGTCAAGAACTGAATTTTTCATATAAGCAGCTTTTGGAAAACGGAAGCTGATATTCAAAGCAAGTGTGAAGACGTATGTACCGTAGCCTTAGATGAAAACAGTTATCTCTGTTTGACTAAAATCAAACTAAATAAAATAGAATAAAATAGAAATAAAATCCAAGGATAATCAATCCGATTAACACAGACCGAATTACATTGGAAATATGAAATTATCAACCGTTTTCTGTTCAGACGACATGATACTGTTCTCTCTAGTATCGTGACTGTTTTATTTGGGTTTGTAACAAAATCTACATTATCACTCACTGTCGTATGTTGCAACAGAAGGTCAGAAGCGGGGTAAGAAGTTTCATCATCACCGCGGGACGACTGCATAACTAGCATAAGGTTACGCTGACACGACACATCAGAAAAGCCGCTATCGCTTTGATCATTATTAATGGACAAAACGACCGAACCAAACGAATGAGAATCAGTCATGTCAAGAGGGATGTCACTCGATTACGACATGCTTCCCAAGTCACATGATTAAACAACCTAAATCCAAAGGCCTAAACCGAGAGCAAATAAGGCCGTTGTATCCGCGCTGTTTGCATTGTACTAGCGTAGGTGTGCTAATCTGACTTCAGCTGAAGCTTAGCCCGAGCCGCGCGAATCCATCCGTCTTTCCTGCTATTGAAAGCCAGGGGTGAAAAAAATGACATAAAACTCAGAGTTGAGGTCAATGAGTCACCGAATGTAAAATTACTGCCGTTGGATCAAACGCTGAAGCGTCCTCAAGCATGAGAAACATTACTGATTTGGGTAAGAGGTTACTGCCTTGCCTCAAGATAGCACGCAAACAACCCACAAGTTTACAACCTGGCTTAGGCCTGAACTCATCTGAATCAAATATTATCTAGCAAACTTTTGCTCCGGCCACCTTAACACCCCTCGCGTGCCTCTGACCCGTGTTTCGGCAGTCGCGGTTCGATAACTCAAGAATGAGGGAGGGAGTGTGACAGTTTGCAACCTTTTTTTGAACGCCTTTATTTTTCCACACACCTGACTCTTGCATAAGAAGCGCAGAGTTGAAGAGAGCCAGTTTGTGGCGTGGGTTCAGATCCAGCGCGCGGTTGAAGTTTCTCAAAGCTTCCGAGGGATCCTTCATTTCGATGTTGACTATGGCCAGATTGTACCAGAGGTCTGCGTTGTTATGGTCCAGCTCCAGCGCTCGGAGGTAGGCGTCCTTCGCCTCGCCGGGCTTGTTCATTTTCAGCAGAAGCTCCCCTCTGAGTTTCGAGAGAAACAAAAGACATTTTTTGAATACTTTTATCAGGACATCTTGAAAATCCAAGACACATGTACGACAAGATGAGTTTCTTTAAGCGCTATTTTCTAAGCAAACAGTTCGAGTTATACAAGTTTGTTTTTGATTCTTTTGGTACGCTTTTCTGTTCGTCCTTCACAGTGTGGTCGAGACAAACATCCAGACACTCATGAGAAGCATGACATTCCAGAAAATCCACTTTCAAGAGCCTATCAGATCAATTTCATTAACAGGATGAGACACGTTGAAAGAAATCACTGCCTGACGACAAAGTCAATTTTCACGCGATGCAAAATGTAACGAATTCAGTTTGTATCTGCAAGACAAATATTTTCTTCCAGATAACAAATATCTGCAAGCAGGGTGTGAAGGTATATAAGACAAGGGCGTTCATTTCGTTGAGAGATATTCTTATCAAAGCGATGACTCTCTTGAACACCATCCAACATTTACATGTTCACAAAAAAAACACACAGTACTTCTACAAAAACATTTCTTCGCATGCAAAAGTTGCATGCATGATGTTTTGCAACCTTATCAAAGCCAAGAGATGTTCTAAATACGACTTTATTACTTTATATAAAATAATTATGAATGTTTTTTGGCCCTAGCAACAAGCATGCAAGTACACAGTGGCATACTTAACACGTTCACGACAAACGTTGACTTGCCGACTGATGTAGGCTTGCTTGAAGTCAGGTCTCATGCTGATGGCTTGTCTATAGAGCTGGTCAGCTTCCTCCAGGCGGGAATCATTTGCTCGGATCAGGTTGGCGAGGTTAATGTAGACGTTCAAATGGTTGGGAGCCACGCGGGTTGCATATTTCTTCCCCGGAATGATCTGGCAATGTGTTTGGGAAAGATCAGCCGGGTTCACATGCATTCATTTTGGACAGGGCGTTAAACATGTGACATTTTCATACCTTTAGACGGTATGTACGGCAGTAATATATTCAATATGTTCCATCCACATGCTTCTTAAATTAAATATGAACCCACAGGAAGTTCAAAGGCCACTGACTATACGTTTAAAACAGAACCGACATTTTAGCGTTAAGCTAGGACAGTAAAGCTATACCTCAAGCTAATACCTCAAACTATTTTTTGAGATTGACGATCAACATTTTCTTGACACCTGCACATTCGTTTAACCAAACAAAACACCTTAAAACCCTATTCTGCAACTTATTAATTTCCTTCAAAGTCACTAGTTTTATTTAGACCTAAAGACGGCTGTTTATCAACATTCATATACAGATAGTGATCATTCATCTTGAGATTAACCGACAGCTGCAGTTCAAACACTTTCAGTGTAAACCCAGCACTGCTGATCTAGGTCAGCGCACAGATGGTGGGTCGGATGCGAGGTGAGCCGAAACATAAAAGGAGAGGACTGGCTTTCTTTCCTATCTTCTGACTCGCGCTGATACAGACTTAGTATTTAAAAAATAAACTACCAACAGACTTAAGTCACTTTTCCACTGTTGGCCAAAATGCTTATGGTTGTACTTCCAATTGAGCTTAGTTCCGCACAGCACAATTACAAATCGCTCTCGGCCTGGAATTCGGTAAGTAATGAGGAACCGTTTGGCCCAACAGTTGAAAAGCGACTACTGAAGCCTGAGATAGATGATATCTCTGTTTACAAACTGCACTCAGCTAACGCAGGACTAAATAAAAAGCTAAAAAGCTTGAGGAAGTTTCTCACTTTTAAAAGACGCTAATCTGCAAACATCCGGGCATTCCATACCTGTGGCATGAGCGATTTGGCAACTAGATATGCTTCCTCTGCCTCTTTGGACCTGTTGAGGTTCTTGTAGGTTCTCCCAACGTTCATGTGAGCCCCGATGTCATCTTGAAAAAGGAGACAAAGTATTAAATCAAGAAACCTCAGAGCTGAAAGCTTGCAACACCAATCATAGGTTTTATCTCCAGGAAATGCATGAAAAATATATATAAAAATTGTATATATATATATATATATATATAAAGTATATATTTTATATATAAAAAATAAAATATATTCTTTGGCTGCACTGTTAGTCACTTTGGATAAAAGATCTGAAAGCTAAACTAGTGGCTCTGATGAGTTTGGGATCCAGTTATGATTTGGAAGTTTGTTAGATGTGGTTTGTTGTATTGAGTTGAACAGCTGGGGGAAAACAATTATGAAGGTTAAAAAAGGCAACCAGCAATATAATCGTTAAGATTATCAACTGTAAATCTATCGACCTTTAAACCAAAAAAAAACAATCCTGTATCTTTGAAGATATTTATCTGTCACCTGTATACAGCTTTGCCAATTTGGCAGATGCTAAAACGGACAGGTTGTGTGGCATGCCCTCACCTTCAGAAACTATGAAAAACATTACGTGACGCAAGAAAATATGACATTAAATACGGGCGGCGATGTCAAAATCTATTGAGAGTTATTGGTCTGAACCAAACATCCAAAGCAGTTAGCTGAACGTGATGCATATCGCTTATGTACAGTTATGAAACAAAACACTCAGTGACAGCTGAAAAGTGTAGGACTCAAAAGGGACACGAGAACGGAGGGAAAGTCGCCCCCTGTGAAAGGAACCCTTCCCAAACCTTCCAAACTCTGTAGACCACATAACCTTTAACCCTGAGGAGCTACAGAACCACGGGTACCGTACAACAGATTTCCATGTGGAACACCACTGGCGTTTTCTTACAAATGGCCCACCGCACTTAAATCGTGTCGAGCGTTTGTTATGAAAAGCCAAACTGACATATTAAGATAACCAACCCAGGATTTCCTTCAACCCCTAATGTGTTTACGGAGTTAATCTCGGAAAAACACGTCTTGGGTGGCGAATCTCCCGAGTCACACAGACTCGATAACCCAACTAAATTTAAACAATTAAAGTCAAGAGCCGAAAGCTTTTGGCAGCCATAACGTTCTTCCTCGCAGGTAGCCATACAGAGGAGCAAACAAAAGGCGAAAATCCTCTCGCTTCAGATCCCCGAACCCACAAATTCCCCAAGACACTTCAGTGTGAAAACAGTTTCACAAGCCAATGTTTTCATGCAGTCCCGAGAAATGTTACATAAACCGCTTCTTGTTATCTTAACCACAATTTGAAATTGTCCTTGCCAACATGTCTCCAAAGTTATAATAATAGGGCAGAAATTCCCACACCTCCCAAAACCAACAGCTCAGATGGTGAGTTTCGTTTGAGCTCTGTATTAACTTCCACAGCCAATATTTTTAAAAAGGACTCGATACAAATTAAAGCTTGTATTTTGTCTCTGTGAAAACAGTGTGTTGGAAACTCACACTCGCACCCGATTTATCATTAGCACATCTGTCAGATATCATTACAACAATAAACAAAAATTGGCGATAGACTTTTCTACAATCAGATGGATCAGCGATTGAATCGCTGATGAAACGGATTCATGCGGTACAGAAATAATGTTCAGACTGATTTATTTCTAACTTGAATCGACTGACCTCTAAACGTATAAAAAAAAGCATGATGGTTTTTGACAATAATAAATTTTTCGTTAAACGGAAAAAAGTCGGTAGAGCATTGCGCTAGCAACGCAAAAGGTTGTGGGTTCGATTCCAGGGGTGCACGTGTACTGCAAAAATGTACATCTCGTATGCCCGGTGAATCGCTTTACGTCTGCCACATGCATAAATGTAACGTAACTAAATGTGCGTGCGAGTAAACGAAGACAATTACCTGGTTGTACGCGTGTGGCCTGAAGGAAATATCTCAAAGCTCTCTCATAATTGTTTTGATTCTCCAGAGCGTGTCCGACATTATTCCAGAGTTTGGCGTTGTTTCTGTTCACCTGGAGCACAACAATTGCAGAGGTTTTGTTACGAATCACATCAGTTTAATTCGTGATAACTTCTAGATTTTGTGATATACACAATGTGGATTTATTCAATGTCATGAGCTGGAAGTACAAGCGCGAGGGAAGCGTTCGTACTTTCAGCGCGGACGTAAAAAGCGTGTATTCGGACTCCCAGTCCCAGTTTCTGTTGAATGTTTTCACGGCGTGTGTCGTGAGCAGAATTCCCATGAGCAACCAGGATATTTTTCTCAGGCCTCTGAAAAAGGTCACAAAAATTCAAAACAACAGATTGTACGTCTTAGTAAATTGCTTGAATGGAAAGAATGAGTCACACAAATGGAAATAAAGATGTTTTTTAAACCATCTGATATTAGGTGGCCTCACAGGCAGCGTGAGTTACAGCAGTAGCTTTCAATCCAGCTCCCGGAAATCCGCCGCAGAGTTTAGCTCCAACCCTAACCAAATTCACCTGAAGCAGCAAATCTGATTGGTCGAGGCTGGAGCTGATCTCTGCAGGACAGCAGCTCGACAGTAGCAGGATTGAAAACGCGGCCCTAGAGTTGCCCCTCACACCAAAAATGTGTTCCTTTGAACTCATACCACATATCTTTTAACATTATTAGTTATAAGTAGCTATTATTAAAGCTGCGATCAGTAATTCATGCCTCTCTACCGCCATCTCTGTTTGAAACATTAAATTGCAGGTTACTTTACATACTTTACATTATGCCAAACTGACGTTTCCTGAGGAATCGGACCGGACATTTCAAATTATAAATCATTATTATAAACTTGCTCAACAACTGATTTTTGTTCATTTGTAACCCAAAGGTTACGGATTGCAGCTTCAAACCATATAAAATTACCAATAAGTATCATTTACTGTACAAAAACAATTAATACTGTAGGTGAAAACAGACATCTGATTGGCAACCATGAGAGTGTTGTACGGGACAGACTGTTACCCTTTTTGGGACAGGATTTTGAACCCATGGGCCACCAGAACACAGAACCCCATACTCGGCACGTACAGAACCCTCTCGGCCACAACGAAGCCCACAGGAAAAAACAGGTTGGATGCTGGTATGAATGGAAGGGCTATGAAAGACAGTGCCTGAAGAAGACAAAACAAAACATACTGTAATTTCTCCTTCCTGGATCTCTTCCAGTTACAGAAATACAACAAAATGCATTGAAAAGATAAAATACCACAAAATCTAAATGCATCCAAAAACGGAAAAATCACACAGTACACAAAAACTTTCACAACCTTAGACAGCTTAGGAAACATTTCCCATGGGTTTCTTGTATAACTTCCTTTTATGTTCAGAAATAACACCGTAAATTATCTGGCATGTTTGAGCTCATGACCAGAGGTCCATCCAAAAAAAAGAACATCACATTAAAGAGACAGTTTATCCAAAATGAAACTTTTCACCCTCATGCTCCAAAACCATGTGACTCTTTCAACTAAGGAGCACAAAACGTGTAGAACTTGCTGGTCGCTCTTTTAACAAGGAATGCAAAAGCATCATAAAAATATCATTAAATACGAATCACGCGAAACACCATGTTCTTCTGAATATTTTACAACTTTGTGTAACGTAGTTTCTGTTTAATTTTTATTAGCAATACCATTTCAGTGAATCGGTTGATTTGTTGGTTAACAAACCAGTGTGACCAATTCGTTCATAAATCTCATTATCATTATTATTAATTCCATTCTTGACTTTAATACACAATAGCTTATAAATTGGTCTATTTTCTCCACAAAGCTGCTGGATGACTTTAGGAGACCTGGACTACTCAAAGACATATGGACTAACTTTTAGAGTCCTTCCTTGTGTACTTTCAGAAGCTTCACATCTCCAGTCTGTGTTCACTGAAACTGCGTGGAGACAAATGACCAGAACATTTGTGATTGTTTCAAACAAAGTAATTTGGGTTTCATGGTAACACAATTAAAATCTGTTCCCTAAACATTTACCGAATTTATTCATCAAGGTCTGAAGTACACGGGAGCTTCAAAACAAACTTGTGAAATATTCAAATACTTAATGACTAAACAAAAAAATAAAAAACAGTTCCAGCGAATTAACATGAAAATCGCATTGCCCGTTCTTAAAATAGGCTTTTGAAGTGTAATGAGAGGAAATAGACACGCAATCTCTTTTGCATCTTATCGGGGATTTGTGGCAACCTTCTGAAAACCAACAGGGCACATGAATGCCCCTCTAAATCACGAAACATCATAAGTAAACAAACAGAATCTTGGGTTTAAATGCCCTCATTGTTTGGTTGAGACAAGCATGTGCAGGTCTCAACACTAATCACTGGTTTCATAAAGCTGTCTGAAACCACAGCGCGAGTTTAATCTCAAACTAAACCCAATTACACTTGTACACTTGACCTGGAATACAAGTGCTTCCTAATGGTCAGATATAACTTCTGTAAGGGTTAAAATATGATTTATTTACTACAAACGAGGACAAGTCATTGCAGTTCTCCTCAAACATGATGGTTCCTATTAACCACGGGCAAACACGCCTGTCTTACACAATGCATGCCAGCCCGCAAATGTAAGATTGGGATTATAGGTTTTATTCATGAAAAGCACCTTATGACAAGGTGATGGATCCCATTTTTTCAAAGGCTGAACCCCTCCGAGGGCGCAGCAGTTGGACACCCTGTTTTGAGGAACAAACGCTTTTGTTTTGTCTAGCTAAAGCTGATCTCACCTTTTAGCAGCACAAGGTTTTTTATAAAAAGCTCCCTTGAAATTATAAGTTTATCGTGATGTAAACCGCAGTGTGCGATATGGAGGGGGAACTTTTTGGAATAAAAAAAGAGGGGCATTCGTCTCGCACCATGCAGCCTCGAAAACGTATTTTGGCAACGGCTTCAAAATACATTAACGGCCGGGCTTTGCTTACGTAGGGGCAGATTAAATGGGGCCGAAACAGCGGTACAGACGACATCATATTTACAACATCATATTTATCCACTTTGCTTGATGTTTTATCGGCCAAAATCAACCTGGATGAACGACGTTGCTGTACAAACAAAAGCTTTTGTCTGCAGTTTATATAAATTGCTGTGTCGCATGCGGTTTCGTTGCTTTAGAAGGTTTTCGAAATTAACTAAAGTGTTTCCTGTTTGCACAGAACGAGTGTCGAGGGTCTGTGCACAGGGAATCATTTAAACGGCCGACGACGGCCAAATCAAACAGATACAGTCTAATATCCTATAATATACAGTCTAGTTTTGCGTCCCCTGAACCATGCAGAAAGGGGCAAAATGTTAATACCCCATCCCTCCCACCCCCCCCGTCTTTACGCATTGTCCCCTATTGATGATTTGTAGCCCCCTCTGGCCCTGGAGGACAGCCTTTGCCAACACAGCGCGGAAGTTCACCAAACTCTGTTGACAGCGCATGGAGACGCCGATGAAAAATTCAGTGCGCTGTTACACAACAAACGAGCACAAATCCGAACGCACAAGCTGAGGGAATTTCAACTGTGACACTGTGAACTAGCCGGTCATCCAACATATGGAGACATTAGAGCTGCAGAGTCAAGCTATACCACGATAAGATCTTTTATGGCAAGGAAAAATGATGCCTCTTTTGGCCGTAAACGAAGCAGGAAAAGTGAAATGTTGTGCGAGGCAGAGCATTTAGAAGCATGCGTTGCGCATACTTACAAATTTTAGCGAGAGGGAAATTTATGTCCTCGCACACGAGATATAAATCATTCCGTGTGAGTTCAGACAGCTTCCAAGAGCTGATAAAACAAAAAGGCCCATGGTGCAATGCGCTCCATTTCTCTGGTTAGGAATCGGTGTGAACAATTTTTAGTTGCATCTTTCGGATGTTTGGCTAAAAAGCAAAAGTTTGATTCCGATTTTGTCAGATACAAGAGAACAGGAGTGAAACGTCTTGCCAAAACAGCGCGCCAAATGACTGACTTGCTTAACGGTCTTTAAGGGACAGTCAGGAAAAACAACATCTTGTCATTCAGTTTGTGGTTTCAAAATACATCATCTTATGATTTTCCCAATCAAACAGAAAGCAGCCAGAGTGGATAATGTTGCCAAAATGGTCGTCAACGGCCAATAAAGAGTCTTTAGGGACACTCAGCTGTTTCCTGTCATTCGTTAAACAGCAGAGTGATGTTTTAGTCTCATCCTGTCTTTAATAACACACAACTGATACAGAAACACAGTCCAAATCCTGTGGTGGTCTCACATGATCACCTAACTCACACTGATACACGGGGGAAAATGACTTAATTTGGGAATGTTTTTCCTATTTCTGGGAAAGTGTCTTATGTGCAGTCACTTATGAGACAAGATACCTAACATGAAAAAACGGATCGAAAAAACATGAATGAACGGAATGAACGGACTTTTAAACAATTTTTGTATGATTCCCGATTGCATTTTCAGGAATATCGAGGAAGGAGATTTACATACAGGAACATAATACAGAACATTTATACAGAACACAATTAACAGCGCGTCATTTTTCTTCATTATGCGTCAAAATCTCGGACACCATTCACTGCCATTATAAAGCTGTGAAGAGTCAGGACATTATATAATACACCTCCAATTGTGTTCGGCTGAGGAAAGAAAGCCATATACACCTAAATTATGAGAAACGCGTGACTTTAAGGTGAACTATTTCTTTAATTGAGGAAGAAAGCTTGTGATTAAAGACATCCGCCTTTTCATTTAAACTTTGTTTTAGATGTAATCAGATTTCCCAAACTTACCATAATGACAATCTTGGCAGAACTGTGGGCATACCAAAGGCTGTGATAGGCCAGAAGGCTCAATAGGCCATAAAACACCAGCGTTGCCAGGTTACGAAGGTCCAGCAGGGACTCCACGAGGGGGATAGTGCCCATGGTCCAATCACAGCACAGTTCAGAGGGGTTAAGCAGCAGCCAGGCGTTCACCGGTAAGAGGTAGTTGAAGGTCAGCTGTCTGGTCGGGGTGGAGCTGACAGCAGCTGGATTATCAAACCTGATGACAGATGAGAAGAGTTTATGAGTTTTTCCTCTATTAACACATTTTTTTTAAAGCTGCAGTAGACGGTGAAAAACCGAAGAACTGTTTTATTTTTCTTCAAATCAGACGAATTTTATTGGCTAAACTCAGTAAAGGTTAATTTAAAAACCTTTATGTTTCAAATACATCATTGTTTGGTGCCGTTTTGCATGACCCGGGCAAAAGCAAAGCCATAATCTGAAGAGTCTTAATTAAACTTTAATATCATCAGCGTAATTGTCGCTATAAGAGACAATTGCATGAGTCCAAGTGCAATAAAAAGCCACTGTGTGCCATTTGCCTAGAACAGAATACTGAAAAATATACTTCAGATGGTTATGTAATTACCGGCACTACATGTCGATATGGGTTGATTTAATTAGATCGTCATTGCATTAAACCTATCTTTACCATGGCTTCCAAAAGCCTTTAAAAGTTTATATGTAAAGACTTCCGCTTTTTTCCCCCTGTCCCCTACACAGCTGAACAAAAACTGCTCCATGTTTCCTAGCTAGTCAGAATTTTGCAAAAAAATGTCTACATTTCTGCAGATTTAGCTTGTGACCATCATTCTGCAACCCATTACCTTCCATATGCAAGTCAAACCTCAGAGGGGAGTCCAAGCCACACTGGAAAACAGCCAGATTTAATGCTAGGCATCAAGCAGCGGAAAAAAGGCACCAAAACAACCAAGCTGGCAATATTTGTGGCAGAAGGCCACCGACTCCGAGTCACGACTCTAAAAACAGTTCGAAACATTGTGGTTTCTGTGGTTTCACACTGACTCATTCTTTGCGATATTAACCGGCGACGCTGCCCGGGTGATAATGATTACAAACATGTTTGTTTTTGAAGCTTTTGAAACTCATTATCCGATTACATCACACCCCGAGGCCTTCAACCTCACCGTGCCTCCGTCACCTTCAGAGTGTGAGGTAGACCTCGTCTTACTGTCACTGCCTGAGGTTGTGGAATGGTTCGCATGTTTGAACGCTGCATTAAGAATCATTCTTTCTGACCTTAGCATCGCGGTCACGACAATAAGAAAAATCCATACTCTTCACTCTGCTTCTAGAAAGCAATTACAGGAAAACAGAGATGAAGTCAAAACACAAATAAAACGGCTTTTTTTCTGATTTATAAATGTTACTCCAACATCCATTAAGAGGAAACAAGAACATCCTGATTCAGTTAGAACTCTGGGGAAACATGAAGTGCTTACATATCTTACATTAACATTTATTTATTTATTTGGCGGACGCTTTTATCCGAGCCACTCGCGTCTTATACAAGATACTTCAGGGTGTTTCCTAACACAGCGAGTTTCTCGGGATCTGAACCGACGGCCTCTGTGTTGCTCGTGCAAAGGAGCTACCTTCATAAAAATGTACAAACCACTTACGTAGGTTTCCGGTCCCCGTTACGAACGCTTACCGCATTGACGCTTAATTTTGCAAGCCTGAAATTTCCCAAAGGGGAATATTTCCGCTGTTTGAAACGGACACAAACTGAAGTTTATCATCTGGGTTTCACAGAGGGGTGTGTTTTGAGAAGTCTGAAGAGTGGGGGAGCCGAACGCAAGAATCAGAAACCCAATAAACCCCTTTGCACAACATCATAAATTTTATATCTTGGAAAAAGAATGTTTTGGTTCTTGCTGGGGCATTCCAAACATTATCCCAATATTCCATAAACACAGGGACAATATATACTTAGAAACCACGTTAATCCAGCATATTATGTCTCTGGAGGGCTTATTCAGACGACTGGAGACAGCCGGCTGATTACGTCTGGGGAATTAACTAACTCTTCCGTGACAAATCCAGTAGGATTTTCTTGGCGATCCCAATCAACTTCCCGGGTGATAATCGGAGAACACAGACTGTCGGAGCGTTTGGCTTTTTCCTGCTTTGAGGCACTGAGGAGTTCGTTGTTCTGCGTAAGAGCGGGTGGAGTCGACGACCCCTTAAAAGTGAGCCTGATCAGGGGGATCCACATATTTATCAAACGATCGGATTAGATGTTAATACAAGCAGCCTGATAGTCAATGTTTCACATGCTTAACATATTGGATTAAAAACAGCTTTCCCATAATGCGATTCCACAGACAATTTGTCATATTGTCCCCCTGGCAAAAATGCTTTTGGCTCTCGAGTAGAAACAAATCATTATGATCTTTAAACCAAGCGTGTGCCAATAAATCAGCTTATTACAATAAAACAACAAGCCATTTGAACAGTGTTCATAGGAACATTTGTGCTTGTGTGCTCGGTATAAAATTATTAAAATATGTGGCGGTCTGAGGCGGCGTAATTCCCCTGTAATTAAAAATCTGATGGAAGTTATTAATACTAAAGCCGCATTCCATAACTATTGTCTCTCTAGCGGCATCATAAAACAACAAATATGTGCGTTACTTCACGCATATTTTTATTATGTGTGTTGAATTGAAACAATGCCGAACTGACATTTCCCTGGAAACCGTACCCGACTGCTCAACTTATTTTAGCTTAACCAAATTTCAATATTTGAATTAAATTTAATAAAGTTAGATTGTGCGCACTGCTGCATGTTAGTTAAAAATAAAACAGTTACAAGTAACTTCTTACGAACAGTTGACCTGTATGCTATTTATGGTTGCTAGGCAACATACAAAATGTAAACAATATATATATTATATTAAAACGAATACAGGTTTATTTTCCAATGGCTTCCGTTTATTTTACAATGGCTTTTACGCATTAGTATAATGTCTAGGGATAAAATGAAGTGCTAAACGGATCCATGTGTGTGTGTGTGTGTTTGGTTTTGTTTGGCTGTGCTCTCACCTGGTAAACACAGGCAGCTGAGACTGTATGACCTGCACTCTGATAATGACCAACAGAAGTGTGCTGATAATCAGAACAATAAGCTTCAGCAGCGTCTGCAGGACAGCGTACGGAAAGCCATCCTTTCCCTTCAACACCTGAAGGACAGTGTCCATCAACATGGGCAGCGTGAACTACAGTGAAAAGAGAGGGAAGAAAAATGACTCGCATGATTAAATAAAAAAATATATTACTGAGAACGTAAGCAAGCTGTAACTTTTTCTGGTTAAAAATGAATCAGAATTAGTTGCTAAGCAATAAAAATGACGTGACCTGCGATTTCATGTTTTAAACAGAGAGGGCGGTAGAGAGGCAAAAGTTACAGCTTGCAGCTTGAAGAATAGCTATTTAAAATCGCATAATTAAAAAATATTTCAATTTAATAAAATACACAAATATTCACACCAGAGTCGAATTATTTTAGTAATTATTATGCAACAATGCGTTACAGAATTGTTAAATATTTTTGGGCAGTTTAAATTTGTATTGATAACAAAAGTTAGAAGACAGGAAATGATTTAACACAACACAGCCTGGTTTCGAACCTCGGCTTAATACGTCCGGCGCGCACGTGCTAACCACTAGGCCAAGAAAGTTCACAGAGCACCTGGTTAGCAAACGCATCAGCGATAGTTTTGCGCGTCGCGCGACATTAGCTCCACAACGGATACATTAGATCCGCATAACATTAATACATTTTGAACACCGTACTTATAACGGGAAAATTAGCGTAATTACTTAAGCTACACTTATTTCAGACGAACATCAGACTTCGCTGGCAATTTGTGCATATGGGCTGAATTACAGGCATAGCTGAAGGGGTGAACCGAGCGGCGTTCGGTTCGAGGCAAAGAGCCACAGACCTCGAGTTTTTTTCAGAAACAACAGCTGTTAAAATTCATTTCCTTTCAGCAGCTCGCTTGCATAAAAGGATTATGCCACAGTTTATTATGTTAAATTTAAGAGCATAATGCAAAGGGCAAGACGGGTTGTCAGAGAGCAGATCGAATAATCACGCCGGCTCTGTAGCGCAAGGGCCCGTCGCGAGGTGCCATTTACTTAACATTCAAATATGTATGCTAATGCGTTGCTATGCGGTGATAATAACGTTATAAATGAGGTGGAACGCTTAAACAAAACCTTTCAATGGATCAGTGCGTTCTGGCCGACTGTAACACGCGATGTGCACAACATCTTCCTAATGTCAGTGCTTCAAAACATTTAGATTTTTAAATCCCCGAAGTTTTAAACGGAATAGCGTGTTTTCACATCTGGTAAGACTTGCGGTTATGAAAACTATGAGCCCTCGTCATTTTGTTTCACACTGTTAGAAATGCGAGATGTTGCCCTAAAGTTATTTACTGAACTGTCACTTAGAAAATAGTTATGTCTTATTTCCTAGCGGGTTTCCTTTGTGTCTCAGCAGGAGGTTCTTAATGTGGCATCTGATAAGAAACCGGCTAGTTATCGCTGTGGTAACGCATAAGTGTTGATTTTCACACGATGCTTCATGAAAAATGTAAACACAGACGCTCCCCGTGGGCTTTTAAATGTATGTTCACATCAGAAAATGAGCTATTGACATGCAACCGATTCAGAAACACGCAGATATTTACTGTACCGACAAACGTGGATGAAGTGTCTGCAGTTGTTTCGGAGAGAAAAAAAGAAGAATGAAAAGAAAAGGCTTTTTTCTGCCACCTGCTCTCCACGGCCTCGCCCGCCGCTCTCTCGCGCAATTTTATTCTTTTTAAAACCGGTCAAAATTTGTCATACCGTCTGCGATTTGTTACGATCTGGGGCTTTTTGTGGCAGACTTAAAAACATGAAAGGGCAAAAAGAGTCTGTCTGCGGTGAACACTTGGGCCAAAACAGAGAGTTCGTCCAAAACCTCTGTCATCATTTACTTACGCTCATGTCATTCCAAACCCGTACGACTTGAAACACATGTTATGAGATGTTTAGCAGAAAGGTTTTGATGGACAGCCGCAGTCCCCGTTCACTTTCATTGTATCCAAAAACAGCTGCGTGAATATTTTACTCAAAAGTTTTCTCATGTTCCACAGAAGAATGAAAGTAATACGGTTTTGGAACGACATGAGGGCGAGGAATAAATAACAACAGAATTTCCATTTTTTGATGTACTGTCCCTTTAAAGACATAAAAGCGAGAGACTGCAGTCTTGTAGTTTGTGCTGGGCTCAACTGGCTCTTTTCCTCACAATATTAACAAAATTTAGGGCCTTATAAAACCAAGGTTCTGCACCAGGACAATGTGACAGGAAATTGTTTCCACTGATGTATCAGCACAATTTATCCTTTTTAACGGTTTCTACAACAAGAGCATTTCCTGCTGTTTTAGGTACAGTGGTGGTGATGGTTGACTTCAGCTTATTTTCCCATTGGCCATAAATTGTCAAGCTAGTGTCACCAACTGACAAACGTGTACAAATATGTCTGCAGTTGTCCCGCGAGCCTCTGCCCCATGAGGACGTGTTCAAATTTTCCATCTGGAGAGCAGTTTTTCTCCTGCTTCTCCGCCGGGCTTTCAATATCAAAAAAACCACCACGTTTTACGGCTTTCCCCAATATGGTTGTCTTATGTACGTTCTAACGAAAAAGCCTTTGATCGAATGACCCTATAACAGATCTTATTGACAAAAAAGTCAACCGCGCGCATCAACAAATTTCAGATTCGTGAGGTAATAAACAAATGTTGCACTTACCCCTTGAGCAACAAACACCTCGTAAATACAGCATATTCCGATGACGGTTATTCCTTGTTCCTTGCAGAGCGTGGCGACCGCGACCAGGAACACGGTGAGAAGAATGGGAGTCCACACTGCAAGCAAAAGTTTCGCCATTAAATCGGTAAATCGGACCCGACAGCGCAAACTGTACATGCTTATTATAAACTTTCCATTGCGAATTGGGGCTCAATAACTGTTTCCTGTTCATTTTGACCTAAACCTAAGTTACGGATTGCAGCTTCACTTAGGATTCACTTATTCACATGACTCATTTGATTCAATGAATAAGTGACTCATGTGAGCAGAACTGGTCACGTGATCCCAATATGGCTACCATAAAAACGTTTTTTTTTTACTAAGTGCATAAACAAAATGGCGTTTAGGTTAATAAATACGTAAGGCATCAGAAAAGCAAACATCCTGGTGTGGACTGACTGACCCTTCACTAAGTGACTGTGGAATGCTGTCCCACAAGCCTTTGCATGATCAAAATTATCAACACAAAACTGAAGTGAAACTTCGTGGCTGGGAGAGGCTGCAGGGGTGGCCTGGCACGAAGCCATCTGAGATATTACTGATGTGCACAAAACGTAGACAAAACGTGCTGAAGAAAATCCACTGTGCGCTCAATGCCACACTTGCAGGCATTATTAAAATCAGGGTTTGAATTGACCCCAGACTTGGTGTCCTGTTAGTGATGTTCTTTGCCAAGCTCCACCTTAAAAATGCTGCTGACCAATCCTGTTGCAGATAACTGTGCTGGTTACCTTCCCGCCCACATGCTGTACATACATCGTCCATTCAAATGACAGAACTTACAATGTAGGCGGGATAGAATTTAGCAAAGGCTCAATTTCGAAAACATTGAATTTATGCAATTCAACGTGCGACTGCGCAAAGTAAACCGATTACTGTCATTATTACCTTCGTCACCACAAAATAACTTTAATTAAGATCACTTTATTCTATGTTGTGTTTTGCCCTTGATCAAACTAAAAATGAATAAAAATAAATAAATTAATAATACATGAAAATAATCAGTTGTCATCACGGCGTTGACGAGGCAAAACTAAAGACATTAAGAGGGATTAAAAATCTGTTAATAAAAAAAAAAACTCACTGTGGGTTGTTAACAGCGGCTATGTAATTAGTGCTGTGAAAATGTGTCAAGTCAAAATCAACACATGCCAGTTTGACAGATCTGTGAAAGTTGAGCTGTGTACTCAAGACTTCTGGGTGGGGAGCACGGTGAGCCTTTGAATGGGAGGCGAGTCGCGACTTGTGCGACGTGTCCCGGGGATGAACTTGTCGCAGCGTGCAGGATAAAGAGGCGCGATAGCAACACTTACCAATGGAGTGATCGGCGCCTTTTGATTTGGTGTACGCCAGGAAAGCGGCCAATAGGAAGATGGAGGACAGCAGCTCGGCCCTGCCAACGACACCTGTCACCTTTGGGCGAAAAACACAAATATTCATCTGCCTGCATCTCTCAGCGCTCGCAACAGGTGGAATTTCAATGACCCAAATTTTGCCTGGGTGTTAAACAAACGTATTTGATTGATTCTTCTCTTAAGCATGTTCTTACAGTAATTGATATGAGTATTCCACAATCAGAGTTTGAACTGGGAAGTTTATGACATGAATTTAAGACTGCTGTCATGTGACAGGTGCAAGAGGAACCAGTTTTAAGCAATCAATCACCACCTGTGAGGCAGAAATTATTTTTTTTCTCATTCCACCTGTGAGAACTTTTGCTAAAGACACTGTACGAGTTATATAACAGCCCAATTTTATTTTATTGTTATATACGGTTATGCCTATACAGTATTTATACTGTTATGTCTATACAGTTATATACGGTTATGCCTATACAGTATTTATACTGTTATGCCTATACAGTTATATACGGTTATGCCTATACAGTATTTATACTGTTATGTCTATACAGTTATATACGATTATGCTCACGATCTTTGCCTGGAAAATGGTCACCACATAATTTCCATAGTTCAGTTTGTGTAATTTCATAGTTTTAATCATTTTATTATTAAAAATACATTTCTAACTAATCAACTTCAGAGCAGCAGACTACAAATAAATAAATATAACAAACTTTATAACATAGAAATACATTTATTTAAATACAAATCAAGGTATCGAACGCCTTGTGTATTTAATCTATAGTCAAAATCCAAATCTCAAACAGTCTTTTGACCAATAACCAGTAAGGCCAGTATGTCATTTGGCAGGAATATCAGAGAGTGTAATAGTTTTTAGATCGACCTAAAATGTGATTAACACAGTTCGTAGGTCACTCACGTGGGTATTAAACCTCTAGTTCTTTTCACCAACTGCCAGATCGCTAACTAACAAACTACAACTAGCTACTAGCTGTCAAACAGCCATGTACCCTCTAATCTGACTGTGTAACACTATATTTGAAAAACAGGCTTCATGAACTTCAAACAAACAATATTTTGCCTGAAAGGACAACATCAGAAATAACAAACAAATATTGGCCGAAACAAACACGGCTGGTTTCAAACTGTATTTTCATGTTAATGCTCTGCTGTTTACATGCGATTTCATGTCTACTGTTTTTAGTGGGACGTGAAGCTCAATGCATTACTGCCACCATGAGGCTGCATCTGCACAGATTTTCACACCTTGTTTATGGTAATCAAAGGTTGTTACCTGGTTTTATGACAACATCATTTTCTCAGGCGTCAAATGCAAAATATAAAAAAAATACAACTAATTAAATCTGGGCTAATTGTCACCCAAGGAAGTTGTATGTGGTTTTGAGATAGACCAGTGTGTATTTTTTTGAAGCAGTGGTTTGTATGATCATTTCAAAAACCTGGCTGAAAACTAATTTTAGCCTGGGGTTAAAAATCTGGGCGGGTAACCAAACGGTTGCAGGTTCAAAACTCACATGGGTTATCACAGTTACACCCTTAAGCAGGGCAGGCTGGTCCCTGTAGCACATTTTATAACTTCAGTACATCAATAGCTTTGTCTAATAAAAGACCAAAAATTACACTTCTGTTATGTAGCAATAAAAATCTATTTAATTGTACACGAAACACACAAGCAATTGCATACACATGTAATCCTGTTTGTTTGTTTGTAAACAGAAAAGGCTAATAACTTTGCCTGAGGCTTCGAAACAAAAAGTAAATCATAAACAAACAAAAGTCAAGTAAACACGTTCAACTATTATAGTTAACATGTCGGACACATAATAGATGGTGACGGATCTGTTAATCAGACATCATAGAGGCTTTTAAGGCGATACTCACAGCTTCTGTGTGGATGGGGTGAACAGCAAACAGAAGAGCTGCTATGAGACTGGTGCTGCGGTCCAGGAGCAAACGACAGAAATGAAGGAAGAAGACACACACCACAGCGTGCAGAAGAACATTGAGGAGGTGGTAGGACGAGGAGCTCAGCTCACTGAACAGGTAATTGAGACGGAAGGTGAACACAGTGAGCGGCCGATAAGACTTATGACTCCTCTCCTGAAGGACAAAACAATTATTACGCGTTTATCAGGTGACGTTAACCTTGTAATTCTAGGAAGAATCTTATTGGTCAGAAACTTGGATACGCCCTTGAGTGCATGATGAGTCATCAATATTATTGGTCTGTTTTTACAAAGACTAATTCTATAGGTTTAACTGCGTCTATCTGCTAAAAATTACTTTTGTGTGCTTTAAGTAACAAACTAGATGACCTCAAAGCTGAATGGCATGAACCAAAATTCACAAACGAAGTATTTTTCCGTACCTCTACAACAAATATATAACACATATATTTAATGTGATATTTTAAATGAATATGGGGCTGTGAGTCAACGCTGCTTTAAACCTAATTTAGACAAGTCAAGACAATGAAATATATCTTTTGAATATCTTTTAAAATATGATCAGTCACCTATATTTCGCTCCCCACGTTCAAAAAAAATTATAGAACTGCACGAAAGAAATATTTTGAGATATTTCTGGTCTTCAGAGTTTAGGAACAGCAGTACCTCTGACATGGGTGTGCCCCAAAAGTCATTGAGAAAGAGGCTCTTCAGAGGGGTTGTGGGACGAAGGTCTTTGTTATCCAAAATGGCGGAGACATCATCGAACACGAAACCACAGAGCAGGCTGTTCCAGTAGCATCCCACCACCAGACCAGTGAGAAGACAGATCTCCTTCCACGACACTGCAGCCATCACTGACCTGAGGCCTCATTGAGTACTGCAGGAACAGAAGATCCTTCCAGTTCAGACTGCAGAACAGTAACATACTGGACTAACCCAAAATATTAGTGTTACTGGGTTTCATCAAATAGACTGTGTACTTTTTAAAACACTCACTTTTAGAAAGTTAACTTAACAATTGTTTCTTGTTTACGTTCTTTTTTACATCATAAATGCAGAAATGGAAAAAAAAAACATTTTTATCTCAAGTTATGGATTTTGTTCCAAACTTCTGTGGCAGAAATCACACTTTATCTCAAATGATAATTTCACCGTTGTTGCATAATTTCGCATAACAAATGTACGGAAAATTTACATTTTTCATTATTACATTTTTCTTACATTTAAAACACGTATCTCCCTGACATCGTTAACTTTGATTAAAAAAAATACTAGCAAAACCGGCTGTCAAATGATAATTTAACACAATTTGTAAAAATATATTAATTTTCGTATAACGATATTAAAATGCTTTATTGCATTTTTTGTTTAGATTATCTCCGTTTTAAAAACATAATAAACCAATAAGCTATTTAGCATAAATATGAAATTATTAATATATATAAATATCGATCATTTTTATAAGACAATCACCGGCGTTGTAAACTGACGTCCAGCAGCGCCCGGAAAGAAAAAACTGCTATTTACATTAATTTTGTTTACTATTAACACGGGTCACAATCCTAAACGAACTGATGAATTGGTTACATGATCGGACCGAATGATCGGATCAAGTTATTTGAATGATTAGAATAATACAAAACAGACGCATAATCCATGAAGACAAAGCAGAGACGGCGCAGCCCTATAAATCAACACCAGCCCATCTTACACACAAAAACAGCATTTGTGTTTAATTAAGATCAGATTAATAAAACAGGCATGACAGTTATGAATGGCTGTCTTTTCAACATCCACACTTTAAACGAACGCAGATGACAGAAACTCTGGGTTATACGGAGAAAGTGCTACAAGAAAGCTATTCTATTAGCATGTACAGGATTAAGCGATCAGGCACGATTTATCATCCGGGTTCAATAGTGTATGATCAAATCGTCGGCTTACCTTGTCATATCTGATAAAAACTAAATGAAAAGAGAATTCATGTTTATTTTTGTCTGAAGTGGCAAGTACGATCCGCACCAGCGTTGAATTAACGGAGACGAAAACTGCTTCCGGGTCACGTTATTTGCCAGTATAAAAGTAATACTCTTTAATGTACTGTATAAAATAATTCATTTTCAACATTGTCGTGCCCGTACACACACATTGATATATTTTTACATTATTTCCTTTGCAATTGCTGGATTAAAGTAGAGCTTCAGGGACGTTCTGTACGGCAGCGACGTAAAATTTTAGAACCAGAAGATTTTACGACGTACCGCCTTACGACTGTTTGTCTTGGTTGCCTAGCAGCGGAGCAAGGGGAACACAAGATGGCTATGCTGGGTTACCATTAATATCTGAATCTGTAAACGCGATCTTTGTTTTTCCTTTTTATTATGTATACGAAAACTGCATTAGTGACACCTTCGCATTAAGAAACGCATTTTAAAATCAATTCCCAGTGTTATAATAATGTAGCTAACACAGAATTGAACATACGACCCATTGCATACACAGCTAATACTGTTTTTGGAAGCTACTGATCGCTGTATCGCTTTCAAAAATCCAGCGAAGGCAAACGTATGTTTTGATTTATTATCATAATATTACTCTGCGTCGTTAATGCAGAAAAAGGGGGTCTATGTGTCAATAGACTGAATAAGAGTAATGCACATTTAAATGACATTTTCTCTGTGTAAATGAGGTTGAAGGTAACAGGATAAATTGTGGTTCAGAGACACAGGAGCAGAAAGATGCCGGCAGCCGCAGACTGGAAGCTCCTCATGGAGGTGGACCCTGAAGATCTGGGAGAGGAGGACGAACGAATATGTGATATGATTTTAAAAGTGTGTTTTATTTAAAGCAAAACAATTGTGCACCGTATTGCTTTGCTGTCGGTCTACCCTCAGTCATGCATTGTGTGCATATGTAAGGGACACGAAGATTATAAACAGATGTATTGCTTGTCCTTTTTATTGCTAGGTCAAGTCACGAGAGCTGAAAGCGAACGAATCAGAGAAAATAATTCAGCTCTTTCGAATCTCACAAACACTCTTGAGGGTAAATCTTTACAAATATTCCCTTTTCATTCTAAACTGTTACACAACGTCTGTGTTGTGCATCAAAAAATGCTTTAAAACGTAATTTCTTGTTTCTGCTTTGGGCCAAAGTCACTCAATACACATGCCCTGTTGGATCACGGTAATATATTGTAATAAAGACTTAATAAAAACGTTAATTTATTGTAATATCATTTTCTGGGTATTGTGATCTGACCATAGTTTATAGAATTTCAATGGTGTCCGGTAGCCAGTGTAGATATTATTGTAGATTGTTTTTCTACCCTCAGATGAAACTGGATGAAATTAAATGTGCCTATGAGGTTGTCGACAGTGCTGGTGCAGACCAAGCAAGAATCGGTATGTACCATCAGTCGTGTTTTTGCTCCTAAAAACAGCTAGTTTGCATATTTTTGCCGGATATTGCAGCTCTTACAATGCATATTTCTGTAATTTGAATAGCTTTTGGTGTTCTCAGACATGAAGCTGACACATATACACACAAAATAAACATACACATATGAGTATACAGCCACAGATACAAAGTGTAAAGTTATGTATAAAGTCCAATTATAATTCATGTTCTGTTATGAACCATGTACACTAGATGTGTGAAAATGGCCAATCAGAATTCAGTATCAGTATCAGTATAAATATTCCAGTGACATCACCAATGACAGTTGCATGTCGAGTGCCACACATTCTATCAGTGTAAGTCAATGGGAGTTTTTAAAACATTATTTCTTAATTTGGTAATAAAATGACCAAACACAACGCAGCTAAAACTGAAATTACCTACAAAACAAAATTTGTCCGTACGTTAAACGCGTCGAGGCTTCGCAAGTATTTGTTTAAGACAAACATACTGACTGTGTTGTTGATTTTCAAATGAGTCATTTTTTGCAGTGACAGTTATATATATATATATATATATATATATGTTTATTTGTATGTTTATTTTAATTGTAGAAAATGAACTGAAAGCCAAAGTCCTGAGGCTGGAGAGTGAGCTCGAGGTATGTTATGATGTCTGTGATGAATAAGTGAAGCATTTGTCTGTTGTTTTTGTGTGTGTGTGTGTGTGTGTGTGTGTGTGTGTGTCATTAAGAAGATTACTGCTAATTCCCTGTGTGCTGCAGTCTGTTATATAAGCATATCAAGTCCTGATATCACATTTAAAAGTACAACATTTCAAATCATGTAGTTTTTAATGAAAGAAATTACTTGTTATATATATATATATATATTGTTACTCGACCCTGTCAGAAACATTAACACTCGCAGAGTTTTGGGCGTGTGTTCAAATCCACCTCACTTCCTGTCCAGATGGCACAGCGCGTGATGGGAGGGGGCGACACACGGTTCCTGCGGGATGAGATTCATCAACTGGAGAGTCACCTGGAGCGCAAGGAGAGAGAGGTGACCCAGCTGGAGAAGGAAATGGGCAAGGAGAGGAAAGCCAACGAGGAGGTATGAGACACTCTCCACGATTAGCCATCACAGTCTGAAACGCTGAAGTCAGTATTTTAGTATCCGTTTAAAAAAAATAGCCAGGAAAGAAAGCACGTTACGCTCAAAGAATGTTGATCATTAACCTCAGGAGGTCAAACTAATTATGTTGTTTCAAGTTAATGATGGTTCAGTTCATTTTCTTTGAGCTGTGAAAGTTGTGTAGCTCTCTAACCGAAATACAGTGTACTGTCCATACTTTTCTTAAAACAGCTGTTTTGCTCTGGGGGACACGGGTTCGAATCTGACCTGCATTAGACCCAGTTTCATTTGCCCCTCTCTCTTCCTGTATTTGATCTGTATGCTCGTTAAGTGTCCTTTTAAACAAACGCAAATCCGCAAATTAAACATTTAAGCTAGCAGAATTGAGAGTAGTTTAATTGTATTGATCGCAACTCATGCGTCTTTCAGCTGACTGTCCGTGTCGAAGAAGCTGAAGAGAAAAACAGGAAACTCAAGAGAGAGGTAAGAGCACTCCTCTGTGGTCCTGCTAAACTAAACTGATGTATTCCCTTTTTCGTTTGCTTTAGGTTATCTCTTAAAACTATCCTACTCATGCATTATGTCGAGTAACTCGATCCCCTGCCTGACCTGATTTATTTGCATGCATGCTTGTTATATTTTCCTCCTGTCATCTTCTGTCAATGCTCACTCAAGATAAAGCAGCTTAAGAGTAAGGTAAGACCCCAGATTAGGCAGAATTAGAGTAGCCATTTTATTGGAAACATGTTTACATTTGTATACACAAATACAATTGCATCACAGCCACTTAGGCACAGCATAGTGTGTGTTTACTTGGGGACAGATTTGTACCCAAAAGTGAGATGCAGATAGTTTTTGATAGGGTTGGGTTAAAGTATTTATAACTAGCTGCGTATAAAACCCGTAGAAGTCTGTGGAATGTCCCCATTTAGACAGATAATTAAATGTGTGTGTGTGTGTGTGTAACAAAGTGTGCCGGCCAATCAGAATCAAGATGGCTGTTATACAA
>JAZGTJ010000915.1:0-31767 GCA_036877575.1 Botia almorhae
TGTGTGTGTGTACTGGTATATCTGGTTTACAAAGACACATATACATAATGGCATGTGAATACTGATGTAAACAGGGACACTGCCTGTGTGGGTTATGGGTCAGTACCACCATATATGCAAGTGTGTGTGTTTGCGTGCTTACCAGAGTCATATTCACCGCAGATATGATCAATTCTCCTCAGATGATCCTTAAACTTTTACATCTCGCCCTTTCAGTCTTGAATATTTAGTCATATTCCTGATGAATTTAACTGTGGCTATTTATTCACTTATACGGCTCTCATCCATAGAGAACTTGTCTACCTTTTGAATCAATGCCCACATGTTCATGTAGGAGTATGACATTGTTATCTATGTGCTTAACTTCACACATTCAAACATCAAGTGTCCATTGAAAGAAGCAGAGCGGCACTCGTTCGTGATGGAGGCATGACTGTCTGTCTTTCCATCTCTCAGTAAAGCAGGGGAGGGGTGGGACTTCCTCGCAGCGGGAGCCAATCATAACGCTCTCTTCCTCATCCATTTTGCTGTTTGTCTGTCTGTCTCTCTCTTCGCCTCACTCTCAACGCACATAAAGTCCCACAGGCACTTAAATCCACTTGTATGGTGGGTGTAGTTGAATTTTGGGCATTTTGGAGTAGATTTTAAAGTGCAAAGAGGTAGTTATTGCCACTGTCCTCCTCCACGATTTAATGTGTGTAGGGGGGGACGAACAGTCACATCTTTGAAGGTTCTGCATCGTGATTGGATGAGAGGGAAATGTGTAGATTGTGATGTCATAGTTCTAGTTTCGACATTGCATCACCTGCTCGTGACATCGGGATGGATAAAATATTCTTGAGTGATTCGTCAATCAGGGGAACTTGAGGAAGAATTTGTCCTTTTTTTTAACATTCCTTTTTAACGCAGTTTATTTTTATGCCCTTTTAGTGCCCTCAAATCAAAATCTGAAAATGTACTTCCCCTCTGGAACTGTAGATCTTCTCTGATGATGTCAGTCTGACGGTTTGGGCGGAGCCAGAGCGGTTAACCGCTCCCCTCTATCAGAAGCCTGCTGCGAGCTTTGGAACACCTACTGTTCTACAGCCAATCAATTGCCAGTGGAAAAACAAGCCACACCCTCCTTTTTCAGTCTCATTTTAAATTACGTCAGAACAATGAAGTCCTGCAACACTGATGCTGGTGCACATGACACAGGCATGGACCAAATATTTCTCTTTGACAGCTCGACTTTGCTTGCTTAAATTATAAGTCCTCGAGTCATGCATAAGATGCGATCAATTAATAGATGCGTATTGATAACAGCTCTGGGGACGTAGAGACGATGCTCATTGGTCAATAACAACCTGTCACTCATTGGCTGTGGAGTCAATTTATCAGTTTGTTAAAAATGTACCATGATCCCAGACCAATGTGCTCATCGACTAGCTGTCCCAATCTGTAATGTTCAGTTTGGAGTCTGAGGCCTGAATCTCCTTCAAAAAAAGCTCAGATCATGTTGATGCTTTTTTACATTTCATTAGTTCGACCAGAGCAGAGCAGAGCAGAGCAGAGCAGAGCAGCTAACCATTTTAAGTTGTAAGAATATTTCGTTAATGTTTCCATTAAATAACAAAAACAAAGATTTTATGTTAAAGTTTTTAAACATTAAACATGTTAAATTTCTTTTTTTGAACTGTCCAGTTTTTTAGACTTTTTTAGACTTTGTGTTAACCTTATTGCTGTCTTATAAGAACACTACTCAAACATTTTCTTAAATTCTGTAACATTTTTGAAACGTTCTACTAACTACATACAAATAAAATTTTTGTAAAGGTCTATAAAGGTCTATAAAGCATTACAGCAAGAATGTTTTTAAGAACATCGAGAGAACTTAGAAAATGTTAGCAAATGTTCTGAGAATGTTCCCTGTTAGCTGGGAAAAGATTTTTTTAATGTCTCTTAATTATTATAGGAACTTTTTTGCACAGGAAACCCTTTAAATTGTGTGTTTGAGAGATCTCATCTGTATGACTGTTTGTGTTTCTGTCATAGTGACAGTAATAAGAAACAGAGTCTGAGCTGGTTTCTATGGTTTCTGAGGAAGCAGCTGAGGGCGCAGACTGACACTGGTAATGATTACTGACACTCATTCACACAGGAGCAGATCAGCAGGAGAAAGAGAGAGAGACAGCCTGAGACAAAGAGAGGACGACAGGCAGACAGTGGGACAGATGTGACAGTCATAACTAATGGTGGCTGTACAATGTGTATATAACTTGGGCAGCACAATATTGTGTTTAATGATGCATCCTGTCACTCTATTATCCATAAGAAACCTCACTTCCTGTCTTCAAGTACACTGTACAAACACACACACACACTGACCTGGTTGCCTGGCTGGACAGGCACTGTTATTTACAGGGTTGCTGCATATGTGACTTTTGGCATTCTGTTTTAGAGACTGGAAGTAAACAAGACTGTGTTATGCGGAATAATGAAGAGAAAGAATCGCAGCCCCTCAGAATGATTGACAGCTTGTGGATTCCACACCTGCAGATGCCTTTTAGACGTATAGAGATGTTTGTGATATAAATATATCCATCCAGTTTGTCTGAAAATATACACACTACCCCAAACTCATTAAAACAATACAATTACCTTTATCATTAACACCTTTTCATTTTAAGTGAAAATGCATACATACATACACCCATACATATATGGGTGTGTGTGTGTGCGTGTGTGTGTGTAACCCCTCATAACCCCTTACTGTAAACTTTTAGAATTTTAGAAAAACTTTATTAGAATTGACTTTTTATTTTTAATTTTTGGACTTTGCCCCAGTCTTATTTCAATGTGATTTTCACCTGCTGTATTATCAAGCTGGACAAATCATCTCTTGGACCTGAAGGAGACACCTAAACTATGTCTAGGCACCAGAATATCACAAAGACTTATGGGTAGTTTTGCCTGGGGTAGTACAGGCAGTATGTTACCGGCTAGTAATCACCTTGACAAAGTCTTATAAACTCATCAGAATGTCCTAAAAACTGCATAGCAAGCAACCACTCAGAACATTTAAGTACCACCCTGGCAACACCTTAGCAACCGGCCACAGCACGCCAGCATCACCATGGTGACTTTAGCACGGCAGGCAACACTCAGATATTCTTCAAAAAATGTGGTTTTAACATACATTGTCACAATCAATTAAATGAAAATCGTTAAATGAAAAATGTGAGTTGTTTAGTTTGTGTGTGTGTAAGAGAGAGAATATAAATGCATGTTTGGTGTGTGTATATGTGAGTGTAGGTGAGTGAATTACAGTTGTGTGTGTGTGTTGCCAGGGTGTTAATTGGTTACGCTTTTGTGCCTGTTGGTGAGTGGGTTTAGGTTTTGTGTGTCTGTGTGTGTTGGCAAGTGGGTGTAGGTCATGTGTGTATGTGTTTTAGTGTGTGTGGGGGGCAGGTTAGTGGGTTACAGTTGTGTGTGTGTGTGTGGGTTGCTCTGTTAACACAGACTTTATTGGCAGAACTCCAGAATACTGGGGCCGGTGTGCTGTTCTGTTCTGCTTTCTGAAATATCGATCACACCAACAGACATGCTCCACAGACAGGAAAGTACAGTCACAGCATTCTTTATCAAGATACAAACTTCACGACAAAAATACCAAACAATGGTTTAATCAAATTTTCCCTTTGCTTTTAAAGTAATTTCCCTCTAGCAAAAGTACAATGGTAATACAATAATGTTTTGGTTGTTGTACCACAGTGTTTTTAGTACAGATCCTTCTTTAAATTTTTTTTCCAGATCCTCATTTCAATATTACGGGGACTGTCTACAGACATAAAGATTTGCACACTAAGCTAATCAAATTTTCTATGCCCTTAATCCCACCCATAAATCTAACCCTTACAGAACACTGATGTCATTTTTTTGTCCCCATAAACTGTTTTTGTGTCGTTATACACGTCATCATACACATTTGTGTCCTCGTAAACCACATATACCAGACAAACACTGTTATGCTTCATTACAAGATAAATAAGGCAAACACACGCTCTCCAGTATCAGTTATAGGTTTCACAAAATAAATAAATGCTTTTCTTGTCAGTATCGTTGCTGTATGGCTGAAGGTCAGGAGAGCTGTTGAATCTGAGAACGCAATGAGCATGTCAGGCTACAGGCTAATTAGCGGTAACTGCCACTGCATGTGTGACAGAACACGGGTGCGAGGTATCACTGAGAACCTCTCTTATTACCTTAGTGTGTGTGTGTGTGTGTGTGTGTGAGAGAGAGAGAGACAGAAAAGAGCGTCTTCATTTGTGACACACACATGCAGCTCGCTTTGATACATTTTTTAATAGATCTCATTCCGAGAGCGCACTGATTTTCGCCTCGATTCTTGTCCTCCCCAATTAATCATCTTTTTTTTATATTTTGAGTGTTTCTCATCTGATCTCTCTCGCTCGCTCTTCATATTCCCCGTTGAGAATGTGCAGCCCACATTTCCAACTCATAGAGTCTGTGCATCCCACACATGGACAGAGAGAGAGAGAGAGAGAGAGAGAAGTGTGGTACATCCCATGTGACACATGGATCACCAGACAACCGGATCTTCCTCTTTCAAATCTGTGGGATAAAACTTTTCGTATCTTCACAGGAGTTTGTGTGCATTGCTGATTAAAAACTGAGCGAAGAAACACAGCTGATGCTGTGTGATTTGGTGAGATCGCGTTAGTATAAAGTTCGCTTTACTAATTCGTACGGAAATAAAATTTCTGTCATCGTTTACTCATGTCAATATTTGAAGAATGTCGGGGACTGTCCCATGCTGAAAAGTGTTAAAAATCACTATTAATATTCATAAAAGTGGTTTGTATGATTCATGCGCTTTATTTCAAAGTTTTCGGAAGACATACGATAGCTTTTGCGAGGAACTGACCAAACGTTGTTGAGATCATTCTGATTTGTAACTGATTCATTCTGATTTGTAAATAAATGATTCATCTGGATCCATTAAAAAGGTCTATCTCTAAAGAAAAAGCTGCTTATTTTTTATTTTTTTGAATCCTAACAGCCCCTGTGCCTTCGTTTCCGTTATATGAAAAGAGTGGGCAGAAACTTTACTTTCAAATTGACTAGCATTCCACGGAAGAAGACAAAAGTCATGTTGAAGAGTAAGAAAGGACAGAATGGCGTTTTTTGGTGGTCTGTTCCTTTAAATAAAGATTTGTAAATCCCCCCACAGATGCTTACACAAATACAGACAAACACCATCCCCATCTCAGTCCGTCTGACGCCCACGAGGCCCCCCCTGCTGTGTTCTCCTCCTGTGAGCTCGGCTCTTGGTTTCTGAAGCCAGTGGGAGGCTCTTTCATCTCCCTCTTACTGGCGGGCACTGCAGTGCCAGGCTGGCATAATCGTCCTGGCTCTGACATTTTAGCATCTCTTTTAGCAGGTCTGTTATTTCTCTCCACCTGATGTCTCACTGTCTAGCTCCATCTCACCCGCTGGGTGACAGCTTAGCTACCCAATAGCTCTCCAATCTCGTTTATCTGTGCATGCTCTAATTTGGCAATTAAAGACACGTCACACTCAGTTTAATCTTATTGATTGATGAACAACATTGGTTATCATCGGTCACATGACTGATGATAAAAAACAACAACATATGGCTGCAGAGGGCTTTAGAGGACATTGTGGGGACCTCAGCGAACCAATTTAGGTTCTAAGAACGTTTCCCTGTTTCCATGAAGTAACAAAAGCATTACAGATGCTATTTTGAAAGTTCGAGGAACGTTTTTTTAGCCGTTAACATTTTTGCTTGGTTGTAAGATCGTGATTTAAACATTTTTTATTCTGTATTGATTTTAAAATGTTCCACTAACTACTTAGGAATAGTGTTTTTAATATATGTAATGTTAAAAAATGTTCTACCAATGTTACTGCCAGAACGTTTTTTTGATCATTTTGACAGAACAGGGACTATATATTGTACTATACCTTTAAATAACAAATAATTCTAGTGGAAAAATGTTTTTGCTGTCTTGGAGTGTCTTCAGACACAGTTTAACCTTGAGAAAAACATGGTTCCTCACAGTAGCTTCCATTTGTTTATCGTTGGACTGCCCGAAAACCCTCATAACCAGCTGTTTGTTTGTGTGTGATGGAATCTTTCATTCACAGCTCCAGAAATGGTATTTAAAACCAGCTCCTGAACCAGAGATCTCTTTAGCCTGCTATCTTTATCCTGTGAAAGTTTTAAACAAGCCCACGGTATTGCAGTGTCTCTACTACGCGCAGGCTAACACATTCGTATTTTCACAACCACAGAAGCTTGAAGACTCTTAAACAGCCCAGTAAAGCCACGCCCGGCATACTGTGGGATGCAACAGGAAAGAGAAAGAAATGATGAGGAATTAACCAACTGTGAGAAAGTTTTGTGCTTTTAATGAGTTTTGACTTTTCTTTGGACTTAAAAATATCTTGAAATCAGAACGTTTTAGAGAGAGATTAATTTATTGGTTTTTAATACACAAATATACGAAAATTGTTTTAACACAAAAAATTACGTTAAAAAAATTATTTTTAACGTTGTGGACCTATTATAGGCCGAATGGATATTTGACATTATTTATTGATATATTAATTATTGATGTTATTTTGTTACATAACCGTAATATATCTTGACACTTTTGTCGTGGGGGAAAAACAAAATGGAGTCATTGCTCAGTGAGGGGTTAAAGTTCAGCCTACATGAGATGTCAGAAGTTAATGTAGATTTTTATACCCTTTTTTGAAATTGTAATAATATCATAGCAATATTATTAAATATTGTGTGATTTCATGAAAGAGGATGGAAAGTTGTGGAGACAAATCATATAATAGCACAAAACGAGGTTCATATAAACCATAACTAATGTTTGTGCCATTGTTGTTCCACCAGAAATGATGTCACCTCTTGGAGGAGGTTGTCATGAGGGAACTGGCTTTGGTTAGTGGAGGGGACATTACAAAAGTCTGACAGGATGGAGAGTGATGCTGAAGACAATCTGATAAATTCATCACTAACTGAAACAAGATTTCCCGGAAAACATGTTTAGTTTGAAACATCATAATTATTGAAAAGACAATTAAAAAATGTATTTAGAAGTTTGTGCATAGCCCATGGTGGCATGGAGAAAACGACTCAATCCTACTGTATGTTCACTACATTGAGATAAGAGAAAACTAGCATGATTTCCAGCTATACGAATCTGTATGTTTTTAACCTATAAATTAAGGCTGTAGACAGGATATTGTATTTGATGGGGTTTTGAAAATGTTCTGCGTGGCAGGAAGGAACCTTCTAATCAGCTAACATGGAAAAATCTCAGAATTTAAATTAGAAAAGTTAGGAAGGCAATAGTCAAGGCAGGCAGCATATATTCACAAAATCAGAAAACAGGCAAAAGGTCAGGGCAGGTGGCAATAGTCAAAAACCAGTAAACAGACATAAAAAAAACCCAGAAAGCAGACAGGGTCAAACACAGAGGGCAAATATAAAAATGGGAAACCACTCAGAAATGCTACGGTTGGCGAACAAGACTCCGCAAAGACTGAGAGATTCAGTTCAGTTTATATGTGTTTGGTATAATGATGATCAGGTGTGTCTCCGGGCATAATCAGCGGGTGTGGGCTCATGGGAAGTGTAGTTCGCGCGATGGCGGTCAGTACTTCGGGGAAGGCTCCCTCTGCTGTCGTCATGGAGAGGAGGCTGGAGCCTCCATCGTAACGCGAACATTAACGTTAATACAATGTCTGAATTACTGGATGTTTTGACCATTCCTAAAACTTTCAAACCAATATTTGTAATGTTTTGTTTAATGGAATTTTACCGTTCCTCAATGGAAATGTTAGAAAAACATTCTTACAACCTAAAATTGTTCGTTGGGTACTCTTCAAATGTATTTGTAGAGTACTGGTTCTGTCTACAGACCCTCTTACTGTAGCTATACATCTCTTCCCGGGGACCAATCACGGCCTGGTGCTGCAGTACAGGGATGAGGTTCATACTTGCACTTGTGATGGAATGACCGGAGAACATGCGTTTTCTCCCTGGAATTTTCCAACTGGCTGAATTATTAAAGAGGGTTGGCAAACAACAGCAGTTAAAACATCATGAGACGTAGAGATGGCCGTGTTTAGAATCCACTCAGACCACAGCACCAGCATGTATAAATCAAAGCTTAGCTTTATTGGTATTAAACACAATACCACCCACAATACATTGTGTAATCAGCTCAAGGGTTTTGAATACTTGGCAGTATAAGATCTTTTGTGTACTGAGGTCCGATGTACCACACCATGTATTTATGCTTTTTTCTGATGCTTTCTTCAGAAACAATTTCTTCTGCCAGTATATACTCATATATAGTATATACAATGACAATCAACCCTTTTATTCATAGACCTACTATAAACTTGGTACACCTAATTAGTCTTATACATCTCACACATACTATTTGCGATAATACCATTAACATGTCCGACATTTGTTCTGTGTTTAATTCTTCTTCTTCTTTTATATATGTAAAGCTGTTTTGTGGCACACAGAAAAAACTTTGTAAGTAATGTTAACTCATTAGAGCATTAGTAGTCTGTTAGGGTTAGTTGACATGTATTTGAAAAGTTGCTTATAGTCATTAAATGCCTATTGGGGACCATCAAAATAAAGTGTTAGCAGATATTAAGCAGACAGTCTACTAGTTCTCTAATGACTGGTAGTTGACACGCAGTTGCAAAGTTACTCGTTTTTTGTACACTGCAAGTGACTAAAGATCGAGGCTGTCAGTCACTGACATTGTGCCCTAACGCCCTCATTTGTGTCCCACAGTTTCGGAACAATATGAGAGTGAGTAAATAATGACAGAATTTTTATTTTTTGGTAAACTGTCCCTTTAAGGAGTAAACCTTTGTGTGTGTATAATGAAAACAGTTAAACTGTTTGTTTGTGTACGTGTGGGTGGGTCTGAGTATAAATGATGTTTATCTGTCCTTTGGCCCAGTAGCATCAGGTGCAAGAGACCAACCAATGATCCGACGCCATGTTTGTAGTCATTCCCCAGGGAGATTAAAAGAACTACATTTCCCATGTAGTTCAGTCCTCAGTGTAATTTTATTTGCCAGTCCAGACATCCAGTCACACACAGGGTCAACTGGAATCGACTGGTGCTCGTCCCCTGAGGTCCGCTGATTCAATAATAGCATCACAGTTCAACGGCACGTTATGAAAACACTGTACTCCTCACAGCTGTTCTATAGCACCATTTGTCGTTCCAACAAGAAACATCTGTGTAAAGCAGCGTGCTGTTTGACTTCTCTTATTGTAAACAAAAAAGGCAAAGGTCTGACTGCAATTTAACACAATCCATCTTTGCCAATTTACATTAATGAAATATTACTGTGAATTCATTTGTTTTGTACTGTATAAAACCGGTGTGTTTTCAAAGACATAACTGATGGCCTGAATTGCAGTTTCTACAAAACCCTTTAAATCATGTAAATTAAAAGCTGGTAAAATGTATAAACATGGAAATTTTAGGAGATTTTATCACCTTCACCAGGTGTATTCGCATTTAAGTGTCTTTTAACTGCCATTTTCCTGCAAGTTCTTTTGCATATTTTAAACAGGTAAAGTCACAATAAAAAAAATGGTTTGGCCATTTTCATAATTTTATTCGCTTCACCTGTACTCCACTTCAATTCTGCTGTGCGTCCTGACCCACTTTCAGGTCGTAAGAACGTTTCCCCAACATTTCCATGAAGTAACCAAAATGTTAAAAACGTTATTTAGAAAAATCTAGGAATGGTCAACGTCCAGTTTTTTTAGATGTTTCCTTAACGTAATTGGAAGGTTTTATTATCATTATTCAAACACCTTTATAATTCTGTAATGTTTTTAAACCGTTCTACTACAAGTTAAGAATAGCGTTTTAACGGTAAAAACGGACGTTACTGCAAAAACATTTTTTGAGAACTTTGAGAGAACATTCTGAGAATGTTCCCTTATAGCTGGGGAGTTATTGTGTTCTCCATTGATCTGATTAGTTATTTCTCAGGCACAGTTCTGAGAAGAGTTGAATCTGTGATACCTGGACTAAAGTTCCACCTCGGTTATTCAGACACAATGGCTTATTTCAGAAACTTAAGTGTCCATTCATAGCTTACATACTGTAATTGGTATCATGAAAGAAAGGATACTGACGCACACAGCGTTCTCCTAATGTAATCTAAAAAAAAGATTTTTTCCTGCATTAAATTGCGGTTTGGCTTTGTTAATGCAAATACTGCACGAGAGACGGAAGGACCCATATGAAAATATGTGTTCATTGCTAATCACTGGTCATTTCTTAAAGGGATAGTTTACCCAAAAATTAAAAAATTCTCCCCTCATTTACTTATTTTAAACATGTATGACTTTTTTTCTGTGAAGCCCAAAAGATGTTTTGAGAAATGTCTCAGTGGGTTTTTTTGTCCATGCAATGGAAGTCAATGGGTGCCACTATTGTTTGGTGAGTAAATGATGGAGGTACTTCATTTTTCATTCCTTAAACATCCTGGAACATTCAGCACCAAACACATATTACGTAGATACATTATTCGCTTCATTTGTTTGTCTCCGTTTCACCGCAACAGACATGAAAAATGAAACAAACAGCATCTGGACAAACAACTTTATTTTTGATTATGGGTCTATACACTGTACATCCTGACTCTGCAGTATATAAGCCAACTATCAGCTCTAATCTCACAGAGCTGTCTATCTTACATTATATAGTTCTTGTGAAGAGCCTAAGAAGATCTAAGAGGGAGAAATTGGCCAGATCAAACCGTACAAGCGGCGTAGGTAGAAGAAAGCGTACATTTATCTCTCACATAAAAATAATTTCAGGAGTCGCAAAGTTTATAGTATATTGTTATAGCAGCAGTGAAGGGCTAAGATGATATATATCAGGATGGAATAAAGAACGGATCGTTAAAACAAGAATGCGGATGTCTGATTCAACCAGAATTGATATATTTGATATTTAGTTTTTAACAAAAAACATTAATAACTGAGAAAGGCATTTATCATAAAGATTCTACCGAACGTTGTTAGCGTCCTCATAGCACAAAAAAAAAATGCGGAATACATTTCTGAACAGGTTTGCATTGGGAATACAACGTTTGAAGGTATTGTTTTTAAAACATTTAAAAACACAACGTAAAATTATAACAACCGTTATGTACGTTTTTTCTCATTCTGAAAAAAAAAGAAAAAGAAACACAAATATACATTTATGATACAGGTTTTGTCAAATAAAAAGAAACCAGCTATATACATTGGTGAAATTGTACTTTACCGTCCAACTGGCTAATTCTGCTCAATAATCAGTGATGTTGTTATTGCTGTATTGTAGCTTCTTTTGTTAGCAAAAAATGGCTCTTTTAGAAAACAATCCACTTTTTTCGTATAATATCGGGAGCGAAGGAGCCTCTTGTGAACAATATCTCCCTTTTATTCATAGAAAACTGTGAACAAAGTAAACTACACGTATCAATTTGCGTGTAAAAACAACTACAAAACAACCTCACCTGAAAGAATTTTTTTAACATATTTTTTTTGTAAAAAACGCACTCGCTACTGTTGTTTAAGTTGTGGCGCTTCGTTTAGACCCCGTTTAATACCTTTACCGAAATGGTAACTCAATCATTTCAACGGCTCTTTTTACGTCTATAGCAAAAGTAACCTTCTCTTAAATATATTTTGCTTCTTTTTTAAAAACAGAGAAGTTTATTTATCGACATACATTTGAAAGCTATCTTACTATAAGATGGCAATTGGAGCATTAAATTCTGCTATGCATTTTTCTTTTACTTGTTTATTCGTTCATTTATTCGTAAAGAAAACGTCAAAAGAATACTGACAAACTGGCGGTAAAACCTATCAAATAAGCTGCGGCTTGCCCTAAAGCAATGATAGTCAAGTTCATTCTGGCAAAACGGGGGTGAGCCAAACGATGCATAAAAATGTACCACAAGACTCCCCCCACGTGACAGTGCAAATGGGCCGGCCCGCTCTGGCTACCTGGCTGTAGTCTGAAGCAGGTCAATGCAACTTACAGCAGGTCAGCAGGGAAACAGGCCCCTCTGGAACCCCAAGGGCCCAAAACCAGGCACTTGAGGGTGTCCAGCATTACATATGCACATAAGGTTTGTATTTAGCCCAAGAGTAATGCCGGTAAACGGTGTATGTTTGTGGTGTTTTTAAGATTTTAAGAGGTCTTAAACTTTGAAATTTATGGTTAAGAGGGTTTCATTTTCCTTTGTTAAGAAAAGATTAAAATAGCTTTATATTGCATAACACAATTAAAAAATTACATATACAGTTTTAATGCCCAATAATGAATATATGAATGGCAGACTTTTTCTTAAAATTCCATGCATATGAAAGAAATTACATAAGCTTGCTATTGAAAGAAGGAACGTAAGACAAGCAATAAAATATTCACATAATCGGAAAAAACGTTCGTTATAACAACAAGAACAACGAAATGAAAGAGCCAAAACGTTACGTACATTCTGATTGCATTGTACCCAATGTATATAAATCACGTATAAAATATATGTCTCCGCTAGGTTTGTGAGCGTTAAAACGTTTACTAAACCAACTAAAGTTCGTTCTCATCTCGTTTGTACACTGCAATTCGCTCTAGCTCACAGCACGACTTATTTTAGCCGAAAGAAGCACCTGCATTGCATTTAAACTCCCTTTGCTGGATGTGTGTGTGACGCCTCTGCACGTTTTAAATTTGATTCGGAACCGTTCAAAACACGCAGGAATCCAGAACAGTAACAATAACACTTTAGCAACGATTATACTCATATATCAATAACTATGATAAATGTGGAATTAAAGTCGCAACGGGCGGACGGTTCTGTGGGATCCGTCCACGTTTTCGGCAAGCAAGCAGGTAGAACCTTTATCTCTTTTAAATTCTTGCGTTTTTATTTACAATAGTTTGTCTTAAACACACGATTACGTCGCATTTATTAGAACTGCATATAATTAACAAAAAAAACGTTTATTTCGATTTTATACTTAGGAATACTAAACTCTGGGATACATGTGCGGGAGAGTGTGGAAGCGTAATGCGTTTAGACTGTATTTTGTAACGACAAAGTGCGATTCATTATAAACAAAGCGAAAAGAAATCATATTTTTATGATATTTACATATTTTAATTTACTTAGAAAGAACAATTTGTGGTTCTTGATTACATGACACCTCCAGCCCTACAAGCCGAATCGTTCTTTTGCGTTTGTTTTCTTCCTAAAATGGCCGCCCACGATCAGCCAGGCCAATTCACTGCACCTCTGCCCACAGAAAAGCACACTGTGTGTGGGTGTGTGTGTGTGTGTGTGTGTGTGTGTGTGTGTGTGAATGAGACAGCTGTGGCTACAACGAGAACAAATTCAACCCCCACATATCTAACAGAGGAAAGGAGCCACAAACCACTGGTTCCACACAGACACCAAACTCATCGCTAAGCGCATGTTCGTACAAAACACTGCCAGGTCTGACCAACAACGCACACAGTGACATCAAATGTTTGGGTGTGAGCGTATGTGTGTTAATGCATACGTGTGTTAATCCCAGCTAAGGGGGTGGGGAAGAATCTGTTTACCAGTAAACGAAAGTGCTTTTGAGTTGATCTTAACACTCGAGTACAAATATCTCTCCCCTTTCCACAGAGCTGAACTTCTCCACCTCTGTCTCTCCGCAGCCTCTCAGCGCTCTCCTCTCCAGTATCTCTCCACCGTCGATAAGTGTCTGTACGTGTCTAACTGTTTGTCTCCATGTCTAACAATGGCTTCTTTTAACCAGCATGATATAAGAGGGTTTTCTTTCTGTTGTTTGAACATGAGGGACTATTTTGAGGCTCTGATAGCCAGCAGACCAGTTTTTGTTTTGTCTCATAAACGCTCACACAGAAGTCACTAAAACAGCTTATGACAAACTTCATCATACTTCTCCAAGACAAGTAAGGAAATTGAATCAGGAATTGTTGGATATTGAGTGTCTTTTTCATTAGGGACAGACAGCACGCTCTGAAGGTCATCTTATGAACCGCTGTGTAAAATTTCTCATCATCATCAATTTATGATAAAAAAAAGTCATTATTTTAAAATGTATTCAGTTTCAGGCACCGTTAGCTTTTGTGCTGTTGGCTTTTTTCCTTTCCAAATCAAGATTTTGCATTTTTGTTTTCCTTTTCATGTCCGGTCTGAGGTTCGATGCATTTCAGTGCTCTCAAAGTAACATTTTGCGTCTCGAGTCTGAATTTCCCTCAACAAAAGTTCCAGAATAGCTCCGATTTGCTTCAGTTTCGCACTGGCTAGGAACATTGGGGCGGGGTTCACCCGCATGCTAGCTGACATGATTGGGCGGTAGGTGCTGTCAATCAGGGCGGTGTTGATGTGAATTGGGCGGAGTCAAGAGACGGGAAGAGGATTAGTTGTTGGAGTCTTTGGCGAGTGGGGGTGGCGGTTCTTTTCCGTTCTTGCTGGGGCTTTTGGGCCAGAGTTGTTCTTGTAGCTCTTTGACCACTCTCTCCAGGTGCTCCCTGGCCTCCCGCTCTTGCATCAGATCTGCCCTCAGCTGCTCTCGATCTGCTTCTGCATGCTGCAGCTTCACTTGCAGGTCCTCAATCTGAAAACACACCATATAAACATGATGTTAACAAGGTGTGTAAGAGTGTACGCGTGTGTCTGTCTGTATCCAGTGTAAATTTCTCTGCTCCAGTATGATGCTTACCAAGCGAACAGGAAATGTTCTCAGAATGTTGCCAGTTTTTCTCTAAAAGTTCTTATAAAGTTATCGAAAGTGTTCTTGCAATAACATTAGAAGAATGTTTTTTAATATTATCGTTCCTAGAATTAACCTTCCTAGAATGTTCAAATGAAGCATTACATTTTTTTTGTTACATTAAGGGAAACGTTAGGGAAATGTTCTCATAACCTAAAATTGTTTGCTTAAACCATTCTCTCTCTTAAACCGCTTAAACGTTGTTTTTACTAGTAGCTTGTTATGTAGTTAATTACCTCCTTTTGCAAAAGGGTTGCTTAACTGTAGTTAGTCTCTTTTACATAACAAATAGTCTGTAGTTCAGGAAGCTACAGTTTCATAGTAGCTTCCTCAGCACTGACACACACACACACACCGCCAGACAAACATCTCAGCGCTGTCTCTCTCTTCTTGTTTAGTCTGAAGCACACGTCCCTGAAAGGAAGTAACTCAATTTCCTTCTGAGAAATGAAACGTATCTCACATCAGATTTGCAGGGCCACACCCAGTCTGAGAGTTCAGCCGCATGTGTACGCATGGGGTGTCGTGTTGCATGCGTCTTAGCGTACGCACTGTAGATTACTCTTCATCTGCCAAATGCTTGCTTATCCAAAGCCACTTTACATTTTTAATATGTGTTCCTGTAGCTCGGTTGATAGAGGTTAACAGATAAAGGTTGTGGGTTCATGTACTTTACTGATAAACACACGTACTGATAAAACGTATAACTTGAATGTACTGTAAGTCGCTTTGGATAAAAGCGTCTGCCAAATGCGTAAATGTAATACAAAGACCGTTTACGGCCCTTTTTTTTGCTTTATTGTGAATGTGCATAGACAGGTACATATTCTTTACAAATATTTTCACCGATTTTGCAGTGATGTAAAATCAAGTTTTTCCTGCTTTCCAAATTTTTCTATACTGTTTTTTCTTACATGTAAAGCACAATGCAGAATTGTGAAATTCGTCAGAGATTAAACTGAGTTGAATGCGCTTGATCTCACCTGCGCGGAGTACTTGGCTCGCAGGCGGCCGGCCTCACAGCCCTTGTCACACACTCGCAGCTGCCGGGCCTGCTCCAGCTCTCTCTTCAGACGTATGCGTGACTCGTTCGCCTCCCTCATCTTTCGCTCGCTTTCGGCGCGCAGACGCTCGATTTCCTTGCGCAGGTTTCTTTTAGCCTCGGTCGCCTCGCGGAGCTTCTCTTTCTTGGCGACGCGCAGAAACTCCAGCTCCTGTGTGGACAGTAAAAGATGATGATCTACATTTACATCGATGTATTTGGCAGATGCTTTTATCCAGGGTTAGTGTGTGTGTACCTGCTGAAGGCTTCGTTTGGCCTGCAAGGCGGATCCTAGTTTCTCTTCCTGTTTGACTCTCATCTTCACAATCTCATGCAGAAACTTCTCCTTCGACTCTTTGGAGTCCAGGCCGCTGTCCAACGCCTGCCTTAGCGTCTCCAGCTCTGACTCCAGGTTAGTCATGCCGTGTCCCTCTGCTGCAGATACCAATGGGCCCTCAGGGACCACGCTGGCTGGTGTCAGGAGCGCTGGAACAGTGGCTCCGGGGCCGGAGGGAGAGCTCAAGTCTTTAGCGGAGCTCGAGGATGTAAAGGATGGAGATGAGAGAGATGAAAGGGAGGATGTGACTGGAATAAAAAGATGGAGGAGAGAAAGTGTAAATGGTTATCTGAGGTTCTGATTGGAGGACTGACTGGTTAAGCTTCACTGGTTTGTATTTTAGCGGCGGTAGAATCACTGATTCTTTTCTTAAGCACCTGTGAAACACACACGTTGTCCTTCACAACGAGCCGCGCGGACTCAGAAGGACAGAAACATTATTGATTTTCTGCTGCGTTTACGCGAGAGCTTTAAGAGTTCTAATCCACTTCACTCCAGAGCGCTCAAGGCTGACCGATAATGAACTGTGTGAAAAATGAAGTGTGAACACGATCCTAATGTATTTAAATCAGCCACATAATCAGATGTTTCAGTTCCCCCTCCAACAAGCACCCTAATTACAAGAACGTTCCCTTCGAGACAGTAACCTCTACTGACAACATATGTGGTATTACAGATCATAGCAGTTTAGCATCATTTAGCAGCTAAAATGTACCTGTTTACCTGGATTATCAGTTTTACATGGTCATGATAAGAGTGGGTGTCTGTACATACTGTAACGTTACCCGGCTAGTAAGTGATTTTATCAGGCTAGTTTAACTTTAGCTGCACGCTTAATACGCTTGTTACTGTAAACACGAAGGAGTCTGCGTTTTTTTATGGTAACTGACATCATGGGAGAGATGCTGTAACTAGAGATTAGAACCTGTTTTGAACCTGGAACATTCTTTGAATGAGTTGCTCCAGTGACTTACATTCCTCACGACTGTCCACTTCCACCTCAACATCAGAGTCTCGTTCCTCCTGAGAAGGTGGCAGCGGCTTCACAGCAGTGGCCGAGGGGCAGGGCTGCGGGCTGGGGTGAGTCTCGCCTGTCAGTCTCCTCTTCCTCCCGCGGCTGGCACCTTCACTTTCTGCCCCGTGAGGGTGTGAGGTGCCGGGAGCAGAGGGAGATGCCTGCCCCCCTTTCTGGAGGGGCGTCAGGGCAACGTTGGGGGCCACAGCACTCTCCAGACTCTTGTAATTGTAGAAGCTGTGGGAGACATTGTGAGGTGAGCAAACAGACCGTGATATGCAGTGATAGTCATAATTCACAAAGGATGCACAAACTTAAAGGAACAGTACACCAAAAAAATACACATTTATTTTCTCACCCTCATTTCATTCTAAACTCGATAAACCGGTCTGTTCCTCACAAAAGGTGTATCATATGGCTTTAAAATAATGCACAATTCATACAGATGACTTAAATGATACTTTTTTGGGCTTCGGTCCTCCAATTTCATTGTATGAGTGAGCAGAGTATTTTTTTAATGTACTTTTTGTGATTCAAGGAAGAAGAAAGTCATACAAGTATAAAACAGCATACAGATGAATAAATAATGACAGAATTTCCATTTTTGGGTCAACTTTGCCTTTAAACACACCAACACTACAGTTTTGGACCTCCGTATTATCGTACTTGTGTAATGGTGTTACCTAACATCCCTCATCTTAAAGAGTTTGAGTGATTTAAAATAATCCAAACCAAATGGCAGGTTGACAGGAAAAAAGCATCTCTTCAGCCCACAAACGAAGGGTGGGGAGAGAACAACGACTGTTTCGAGTGGTTACTGAGAAACCGCCGATCAGGGCCTTGATGAGGTGACTCACCCAAACCTTCTCCAGTTATGATGGCATAGTTAAAACCGCATATATCTGCGCAAACAACAGCCAGTGAGCTTGCGTCATGCTTCTCTGTGCTGCAGATTCAAACCTTCTGCTGACTTGCTTAAACCACAACCAAGCATGACTAACAAGCTGGTTTTATGCGCACACAACTGCTTTCACACAAACGAACAGATACACACCCGTTCTTATGGTTACATTTGACATTTTTTACATTGTTATGCATCTGACAGATGCTTTTATCCAAAGCGGCTGACAGTACATTCAAGTTATACGTTTTTATTAGTACTCACTGTTACTGTTACAATGGTTACTGTAACAGTACGGTTACGGTTAGTGTTACAATGTTACAATGTAACAATGAGTCGCGCCATTCGTACCTTGATGATTGCGCAACTGTTTATATAAAAAATGTGCTGCAAGAAAGCACTTGCTTCATTTTTTCGCAACTTAATGTTTTGAGTTGTTTGTTTAGCTGTTGGAAGATGTTTATGTGAGGCATAATGTAGAGTCAGCTGGTCATTACCACAAAAAACAACACTTGATGATCAGGACCCTGATGCCATGCAAATGTTTTTCCCCTGAAGGGATTTTATTTTGTAAAGCTTTAAATCATTACACTTTTATATAGCTACCTATCAAATAAATAAAGACATTAAAAATATTCATTTGAGTTTGACTTATTTTTTGGCGTAAGAATAAAGAGGCCGCAGAGACAAAAAACTAGCCCAGCTTTGTGGAAGATCAATGGCCTGGGACAATTACTGACCAATCAGAATTCAGTTTTTCAGAGCAGATTAAAACAACGATTGTTATCATTTACCTGTCACGTAACAGGTTAACAGGTCTGCCAATTCCCTCCTTGTCGTTAACAGAGATGTTCGGAGACCATGGCCTGAACGCAGAGGGTCTCTGCCTGGGCTGGATGCAACTGAACCCCTGTGCGAGAGAGGCAGAGCGGTTAGCATACGTTGTTCATAGAAATAATATACATTCATGTAGAGAATTGTTCATGTGATCAGAGCCCATCTGCACGCAACATATGAGAAGAGATGTTATGAAATTCTAACAAAATGTCTCCTGAATCTAAAGGAGACAGATAAAACGAGAAGATGAAACAAGCTTAAAAAATGACTGATCCTCAGAGCACCACAAGTACACTGAGGTCGCTGTGTCTCGCTTGAAACTGAAGCTGAGCTGTAGCCTATTTCCAGGCTCTTTTCATTTTAGAGGAATTGATTTTTCAAAAGAACATCATCAGTTATTTTGGGTTGAGATCTCCTTTCAGAAGAACTCGATTCTCTGTGACAAGAAAAAGTTGCTGGGCTCCAAAAATCCTCATCGGAAAGGCCAAATGGCAGACTCACAAACAGGCTCGTGTATTATTAATAAATATCTAATAATATGAACTCTGTGCGCTCTAATCATTTGTATCCTTTGAGATTGAAAAGCGCCGTAACCTTATTGGCTGATGCAGAGAGGGATCGTAGCCAATCAGGTTGCTTGTCTTTGTCTCCTGAGGGCGACAGTGCTGGTAAATCATCATGTTTGGACTTCTTGGCAGGAATGGGATCAGAAGCCTAAAGAGAGAGGGGGAAAGAAAAAAGGATGAGTATCGCCCAAAAAACATCCGGCCCACATGAATTCATTATCATTCTGATTGGTTACATTTCTTGTGTGTGTGTTTTTAGACTGCAGCCTGTGTGAGTACAAATTGTGCCGCCCAGCCTGGTGGTGTGAGGCCCTGCATCTCTTGTATAGTACAGTACAGTACAGTATTGCACGATCAATGAAAACAGAGGGGCAGATTAAATGAGAGCCGAGCCACAGGGCGTCTATCGCCTCAGATGGAAAGGATGAAACAGAATAGACAGGTGCAAAACTGAGGTGTGATGAAAACCGCAAAGGTTAATTTTAGCGTAAGGAGTGTTGATACAGGACTGCAACTGGTACATGTGCCCAGCCGTGAATTTTGTGTTTAGTTGCAGCCCCAACATGAGATCATGGGTGTGTATGTTTGGCAGAAGGAGGAAGTCGAATGCATTGTTCAAATGCTTAATACAATGACAGAGGCATCTGCTTTATGTTGCCATGTGAGCATGCATGCATACACAGAGGTAAAAAAAATAAACAAATAAGAGCTATATTTTAAAATGTTGTGATATCCATACAACTGTATTCTGCACAGGAAGGCAAAGCTGACTGTATTCTAGTCATTGTAGTCAACACAAGTCAATTATTTCTATCCAACCAAAGTTCAAACTCAGAATGAGCTAAGAGGCACAATTATATAAATTGCAGCCTGTTTCCATTGCAGTGACCCAGTCTGGTGCCCTAACTGGCCCAGCAGGGGTGTCTGGGTAAGAAGCTTCCAACTGGGTTGCATGGTGTCTGACAGTTTGACACAGTTAGCCAATCATCAGACGAGAAAGCTGGAACCGCCTGTTTTTTTTTGCAATTGGCAACTAGAGGCACAAAATATCTACTGCAGTGATTTTATACATTTTTGAAACGATGCAGCTGATAAAACAATTCCTTTCAGTCCTCAGAGCGACAACAAAATTCACGCAAAAGAACAAGCTGTGCATGGACCGGGCCCAGCGACGTTTGCATACATGAACGATTGCATCACGTATTACCTCATTCGGCAGGCGTTCTGATTGGGCGTGGTGAACTTCCAGCAACAGAGGGATCAGATGATCTGATCCCAAATGCAGCCACTTGCCACGTGCCTGTGTTTGTTCATGGATCACACTGCCAACATAATGGTGTTCTAATCTGGACCCATGCGAAGGCAAATGGTCGGTTCGGTGTCCTAGCGCACCATTTGGAGCACTTACATGGTAAAGAAAGCTCAGATGGAGGAAAAGATTCAGATGGGAAGGCGTTGGGTCCATTTGGAGGGTGTGGACAGAACCAGTTCAGTTTGAAATCAATTGCTTTTCTGATTGCACAACTCGATCCATCTGTCTGACATTTTCATCGGTCCGATGCGTGTTTTGGAGAAGTTAAAAATCCGCATGAACTGATTTAATTCATACCTTGTGTACTTGACGTTTCTTTAGAAATGCGTCTGGCAAATGCATTCAGATTCTTCGTTGACGCAGCGTTAACTCCATAATCATCCTCATAAGACCAGAACGTGTGTGTGATTGTAGTGGAGAAACATGCAGCGTGTTTTATTAGGCCAGAATAAATAAGAGATCTTTGAATGGTTCTTATCCCTAATCTACTTCATTTCTCCAAGTGAAAATGTATATATCAGTGACTCTATCTGTCTCTCGTCTGAACGGTCGTTGCTTCCTCTTTTTGTGTCTGACAGGCAACGAAATGTCCCTTTTTAAGGTCAACAAAAAATTGTGCAAGATTCATCAGTGCACTTTTTCAAAAGAGAAAAGTGTTGTAATCTTTCATGCTGTTATTTTAACTCGCTGAAACGACATCATCTAGACCATGCACGCTATTGGACGATGGCTGCAAAGGCAGTTTTGCATTTAAGTTAAGCCCCTCCCCCTTTTTATTCTCAGATTAAACAATGTGCTGAGGAGTTGCGCACATACCCGCCTGTGCAGCATGTGACAGGAAAGGATGCTACAGACACTCATCCAATGCTCTCAAAGACAGGCAGACAGGAAATCACACCTCCCAATAAGACACAGGACTGAGCAGCATGCGAGAGACATGCATAGATCAGAGCCGAGCTTTCAAAAATGCACAAATATACAATTGCTCTCTTTGTTCGGGCCTTCTGAGGAATCGAACAAATTTTCCTCATTGTGTCTTTGGTGGTGGTTGACTAACACACACACACACACACACACACAAAGGAGTGCACAGGACAGACAAGTTTCTGCAAAGCAGTTTAGAACTGCAGGTGTCTAAGGGCGGGGTGAACTGTTGGCACACACACGAGCACACACACACACACACACACAAGCTGCCTTTTACATTGGTGTGAGAACTGAGGAAAGGTTCGTGTGTGGTTTCAATAATACGCTCTAGGGTTTTTGTCGCTTGCTGGAGGGACAACAAAGGAAATGTGTTTCGAAGGGCTGAGCACCCACACAAACGTTTGCTGCTCGCCACATTACACACAATTTACCGACTACACAAGAGTCGCTGAAGAGTCGTTTTTCTGTCTCTCCGTCCAGTCCTGCGTTTCCTGTGGCACAGATTGCAGGATTTCCCTCCCGAACAAGTAATCACACTCCAAATCACAAACGTGATAACTGACAGAAACTTCCTGTTGTGACGCTGGCAATGTAAACATGGTGTTTGGCTCTCTGGGATATTACAGACTGAGACGATGCATATTTAAATTTGGATCTAGTTTTCGCAAACTTGCATGACTGCCATGTTGTAGCTTGTTATTGTGGACATTAAGTTCCCCTGGTCTTCGCAGACATGTTTGATTGCTATTTTTGACCGTATCCATCATCCGCTAACCCTCGTGTCATTCCAAATATGTTTGACTTTTCTGCTTCTGAGGAACACAAAAGAAGATATTTTGAAGCATGTCGGTAAGCAAACAACAGTGGCACCCTTTGACTTCCATTGTATTGACACAAAACCACTGAGACATTTCTCAAATTATTTTCTTTCTGTGTTCCACGGTAGATTAAAAGAAACACAGGTTTGAAATGACACGAGGGTGAGTAAACGATGGACAGTTTTTTTTATTTTGGGGGGAACTATCCCTTTAAACCATGAGAACTTTGTGTAACAACCTGTACCCACACTGACGTGAACGCAAAAGCAGCAAACCAGTTTTGCGTTTGTGAGTGTCAAAGCATGTAAGCGATACTCCACCCTCTCTCTGACCTGAACATGCCCTCCCCCTTGAGCTGAGCCTCAGCCGGAAGGGAGGAACTTCCTGTAAAACTAGCAGAGCGCCTCTTTCTCTCTCTCTCTCTCTCTCTCTCTCTCTCTCTCTCTCTCCCCCTGCATCTCTTGCTGTCTTCAAATGGGCTATCATATTTCTCACCAGGCAGTGACCACAGAAACCCTCAGTCTGCCAGAGTATGTGTGACTTTCCCATCTACAGGTGTCAGACTGCACACAAACTACTGCACGTCGCCATTGACATCAGTTCAGTTAGAAATGATCGACGATCGCCGTCAGATCTCACATTGAACTTCCCACGATTTAACATTTAGAGAGTTTAACGCTTCTAAGTCGGCCAAAGATGTTTATTTGAATGTGTATACATGCATACATCTGTACATTTAAAGACAGAAGTGAATGTAAATGTAAGGGTTTTACTGTGCAGTTAAGGCACCACCGCAATATAATGTTAAAGCTCAAAAACGTTGCAGAAAAAATATATAAATAAACTACCAAGTCAACTTGAACTGTCTATTTGACAACCGTGAGCCATTTCTGGTTTGTTGATTCTACTGAGTGTGAACGATTCAGGGATATGTTTTGATTGGTTTAGAAGACACGTTGTCCTCAGAGAAATCCAGAGTGGAATTCTGGGAGGCAGAGGTGTAAAGTCAAACTGTGAAATGAATCGTTCTCTCTCTCTCTCTCTCTGTGTGTCGAGTGGTGAGACAGGCTCTCTGGGCGAGCACCCATCTCATTAGTAATGTAGTGTCTGTACACCACCCTGCTAGACACAACACCTCCCTCACTATGCCAACACACACTCATACGTACAGATGTTTAAAGCATTTCTGAACATCAGATGTTCAGGCTATCACGTTGTGACTCTTGTGACATTAGGCTTCATTAACACACACTTGTTTACCTGCAGACTCTGTTCACATAGAATCTGGTTTCAAATAAGAATAGAGAAAAAAATGACCTCATACACTGCTATACTGAAGTTGCCTGCTTATATGAAATCAGATCAAATGTGTACAACTTTAAAGAAAGCGAAAATATCCATATATATTACATTATTTAAAATAAACTAAACATTTAAATATTTTTATGTCTTGTAAGCCCCAACCTGCGACTTTCGCCTGTCTACCACTATTTCTGTTTGAAATGTTTTTGTTCGTTTAACCCAAAAAAGTTTGCAGCTTTAAACTAATATATTATAATGATGATAAGATAAATATTTGTATATATTTAAGATAACTTAACATAAAGAACAACCAATCACTGTGACTTATCCCTAGCACTTGTATAACCTAAAATACCAGTACGTCAACATATCAGAGGCTGGGCTATTTTTAGCACTCAGATTGCATGGTGGGTAACAGTCTCTTGCCTCACGCAGTTGGACAAAGGTCTCGGCTGAGGACCTGAGGTCTGTCATTACTGTCATTAACGTCTGTGGTGTGTGTGTTGAGGTTGGCCTTCCAGGAAGAGTCCAGCGACTCCAGACATAACAACACCGCACAACACTCACAACACTCGCAAGTACACCACAATAAGGCAAAGCAACTGCTCTAAATAAAGACCATGTCAACGCACACACACGGCCCAGCGCATTCTGACACACACACGCACACAAGTACACACTCGCAACCACAAAACTGCACAGCACACAGCCGCACACACAGGAAAACTTCAAAAGCGAGACGTTTGGTGCAGCTGTTTGCTTGCATATTCATCTAGACACACACACACACACATACACATAAACCTGGTTTTGTCTAAACTTGGTCACACCAAAAAGGAGGGATAGGGTTCCACTTCCTTTTCCAAATTTGCTTTGGCAACGGCTCGTGTGGGAACGGAGTAGATCCTGTTCCCCTCGGACACACGGGGGGCAAGTCCACAGTGCAGGAAAGATGGCACATGTCCTGCTTTCTGTACGACTGTCATCACACGGCTCGCTGTAGTCAAAACGCAAACATTCCTGCAACGTTTCTATCTGCAAAACAAACTTTATTCAAAGTAAGAACCTGCCCATGCAAGCGATTAAAAGCAGAGAAGCTACGCTGATGTTAGGAGAGATGAAGAGAGAGAGAGGGAGATATATATACTGTATATATAGATAAAAATGACGGCGGGGAAAGAGAGAGAGAGCCCTCCGGGACGAGGGGAGGAAAGAGAGAAATCCAGAGAGGGAGATAAAACTATGACTCATTTACTCTCAAAGTTAAAAGCATCTAAGAGCACGATAATCACATTTCAATGTTTTTCAAAAGTTGCTGAAATCTCTTAGGCTGAACTCTAATGGACGCTTATTGATCTCCGCGTATGTGTGTGTTCATAACTGTTGCTTTCTTTATCTTGCCTCACATCTACCAACAGTCAGATCTCTAATCTCGTGTGCTGTCAATGACTGTGAGGATGCGCCGGATGTGAGCGATTACGAGCTTTTCACGTCACTGATCCTCTCCGTGGTGAGACAGTGGAGCTTTTCGATGCCAGTCGTTTCTAGCAAAGTTCAAATGCAGTGACAGTTTGAAGCGCCTCAGGAGAGAAGCCTCTTTCAGCCACGACTCGTTTTTTCCCCCCTCACTTCTTTTCTCGCTCTCTTTTTAATGACTGCCTTTCAGCGCTGTCAAAAGAACCGCCCGTCATGAGCGCGCTCATAAAAATATTCAGAGAGCCTCACCGAAAAATTCCAGCGTTTATGACCTCATAAAGTCAACCGTAGTGAGATGGAAAGAGTCCGAGAGAGATTTCTCTCATTCTTCAAATGAAGGGAAGAAAGACAGAGATTGAGAGAGAGAGAGAGAGAGAGAGGGAGAGAGATGGCATGACAGTTTAGTTGATGGCCATGATCTGCTAGCCACAGTACATATCAATAACGGTGGATTAGTGTGTGTGTGTGTGTGTGTGTGCGTGTAAGTGTGTGTGAAGTGAATCTATATGTGTATAATATATATCTATATGTTCCAGACAGATGGTCTGGGATGGGGGTCACCACACACACACACACACACAGTGTGGTGCTCTGTATTAGTTGGGGGCAGTGGAACACAGCCAGGTATTTCTGTAGTCTTTGTAGAGTGTAACGCAGGTTTCTACATGTGAGGGGCAGAGAGAAGCGCCAAACCAAACACACATACGCACACAAAATAGGAAACATGCTCAAAGGCCTACACACACTCAATGTGAGAGATTATGAGGTCGCTGGGACAAGCTCATGAAAGAAATGGAAGGAAAAAGAGGAGAAGGGAAATAAAAGAGTGATTGATTCATAAGACGAGTGTGTGTGTGTGTGTGTGCGTGTGCGTGTGTGTGTGCGTGTGTGTGTGTGTGACTAATAACCCCTAACTAGAAATTTAAAACAAGAATATGTGTAGATCATCTTTTTGACTTTGAAATCTAGTTACTTTTGTATATTATTATTATTATTATTATTATTATATTTAGTTATAATTATGTTTATCACACTTTTTCCTTTCTCTTTTGGTCAGAAAACTTAGCAACGTTAATGCAACATTGGTGTAACATTAACAATATAATTCATTTTCTGGAGAATGCATAAAACCATTGTCTTCACCCTTCAAAAATTCGGTACATTTTAGAAACCCCTGAGAGATAAGATCTTTTTTTAACTCTCATTTGTGATAAGTCATTTCCTGTAAGCAGGCAGTACAAAAAACATGACTAACAGCAGTTGAGAGTCTCTCCGTCTGTTTCGTAATATTCCACTTTTTGGAGTTACACCAAAATACTTGCAGTCGACACAAATTGAGAAATCAATGGTCCGTTTACATCCGACTTTGGGGTAAACAAAAAAAATCAAATAAAACAAAACAAATGGCCTCATTTTTCCAGCTTGTGGCCCAACGAAACAATTGCATTATTAATAAAGAAATTATTCGGAAGGGAAGGTTAAAAATAGCAAAGATGGGGAATGGGACACAACAGGAAAAACTCACACGACCCCACCTCCTGTGCTAAATTGTGCGATGTATTTTCCCATTTTGCCGCGTCTAGTCGGAACTCATAGCGACGTGTCGGTCATTACCAGCTTAGAGTCATGAAAGCATTCGGAAGTGTTATGGAAACCCAGGACCGTTATGGAAAGTGGAAGACCGCTAGGGAACGGTGGGGACAATGCCTGGCCTCTGTTCCTGACGGTGACCTGCTCGAACCCGAGCGCCACACATACGGGATGCGGCACAGGGGTGTTAGCAGGTTTTAATTAGCCCGAGTGCTCTTGTTCCACAGCGGCAGGAAGTAGAGACTGAAATAGAGAGCTACTATTAACAGCAGGTCTGATTATAGAAGCAATGAGCCGCCACATAACCAGCCTGCCCAGCACCCAGCAGTCTCCTGAACAGGGTCGGAAAAAGAGGAGCAGAGATTTCTGGTGGAAAGTACAGCTGTTAAAGAGAGAGAGAGAGAGATGACCATTCCTCCTTAGCAGCTGCACTTTCCAATAGAATATTCTGTCCTTCTCTTTCCACTGTCTCCCATAGCAACTGCAAAGCTGTATCTGAATAACAGAACAAAGTCTTCTTTCCTTGTTTTGCAGCTCTTGGTAAGGCTCAGAGATTCAGATCCAGTCCGAGACTTTTAAAGGGACAGTGCACCCAAACATGAACATGCTATCTTACACTCGTGTCCTTTTAAAGTCATTGGCTGTTATGTTTTCAGTCAAATGAAGAACATAAAAGTAGGAATTTCTAATGAACCGCTATGTAACTCTTACCTCTTATCACCACCCTTAACTCTGTTAATAATAATGTTAATGGAACGTTTTTTAATGTTATAGATCACATATATCTCAAAAACGCTTTTCTTAAGTTTAAAAACGTTACAGAATTAACAAATTGTTTGAATAATGTTCTTATAACCAAACATTAACGTTAATTCAACGCCTAAAAAAATCCTAGAACACTCAAAGTAAAATGTTTAACGTTTTTGTTACTTAATGAAAATGTTGGGGAACGTTCTTCCCCAACATTCTTCAAACTAAAAATTGTTAGCTGAGAAGTAACAATAGTGAAGGCCAAAAAATGAGTCCATACTGTTTGTGCACTATTTTCCAAATCTGAAGACATACGAGAGAAACAGACAATTTTTGAAGCTTGGCGTGTTCACTGTGATCTGCAGAATGCTTCGTCAAGGGTTTCTACTTAGTGTGCTCTGCAGAACAAATAATAGCAGGAGGGTTTTAAAATGACACGAGGATGAAGAATAATGACTCTGTGAGAGGTGAACGAGGTGCCAGTGCTGGATTGAGGTCTCATGGTGGTGCGAATGTGGGCTGGTGACCTGGCTGGGGGCGGAGACAACGATCTATCTGATGTCACCAGCAGGCCAGGCTGATTTAGCATGTTAATGCCAGGTTCATTTACAGCCTGGCTCCAGTCTGTGGCAAATTAATGGGAGATGGCCCCAGTCTAACCCAATCACAGCTGACCCAGACAGTGCTACACTAATGTAGCTCTCTCTCTTTCTCTCTCTCTCTCTCTTTCTCTGTGTAGTTGCATGCACACACACGCTTTTAGTTTCTGCCTTTGTTAACAGTTAGTGCAACAGTAATGTGCCTGACTCTAACGTTAGGGAAATGTTCTTACAACCTAAAGTTGTTAGCTGGGTAAGCGGTTAAATTACAATGGTAAATCCCAAACCGACAGTTATGGCTTGTTCTCCTCTGAAACAGACAGACAAATCCGCTGTCAAAAAGCCATGCAACGGGATTTCTCTCAGCACGGCTTCATATCACCACAGTTTGGTGGCGGCTGCTCTAAAGCACAGCCAAGTCCAGACAGAAAGGACGAATAAAAGCTTTCCTAGCTGAAAGGAAATGGGTCATCATGGGTGGAAATGGCTTTCCATAGATGTGAGGAGAAAGAAAGCGTATTTATTTCACAACAAACCAAAAAAAATACCCCTGCTTTTGATGTCACACAGGGAGAAAACCACTACCACGTATCTTATAATCGGAAACATACTGGAGAGAGGTTTGGGGGAATTTGGAAATTCCACGAAAAATTTGTATATAAAGTAAAACTTTATAAATAGTAAAAATACATTTTTTCCCATTTGGATTTAGGATTCGATTAAAAGATTCTGGTTGGAATAATTAAAAAATAATTTATGCTGTTTGAATACATAGCAAAAATCGTTTCTTTTGAGTGGCGCCACGTTTTCTCGCTGTTTTTCTGGCTCTTAAATATAGCGCTTTCGTGGAGGCACGTCTGTAGGTGTTTTGGTGCGCGTATCAAATCAATAAAGAATGTCTCTGTGCTCAAAACAAACCTATTCTAATTGATTGGATATGGAGCCGTTAGCATTGATTCTATCTTTACATTGACTGTGGGTTAGATGAGCTGATGGAAACTGGGCCGATCCAAAGACGCCCACCAGATGGTGGCTGGATAGACAGTGTGTGGAACCCGAGCACTATACACTAGAACTCCTGGTGGCTGTACAGCTAAATCCCCCAGACACACAAATGAACCAAACCACGCTGTGTGAATTGTGTGTGCGTTGGCGGCTCGTCTCTTAATCCACGAAGAACATCTTCCAGGGGCAGATGGGATTATAATCCACCCGTATTAGTTCCCCCAACCCAAACAGACAGCCTTTTACATAAGTATCTTAGAACCATAATCCAAACCCTTACTAACACCCATGAGACCCAATTCAAAATGCAGAGTCTGTTTGAAGCTGTTTCGTTTAATGGTATTCGAAGAAAGAAAACAAGAATGTAAAAAGGTGGTTGAATTTTTACTGTATGAAATGTAATATTCATGTATAATGTAATGTTATACATTTCCCTGCCATTATAAAAACAAAACAAAAAAAATCATTTTAGGTTAGTTTTTTTTAGGTTAGCCAACGTTCTAATAATGTTCCCTGTTAGCTGGGACCGCATTTGACGGCACGACTGTGCTTTGACCCTGTGCTCCATGATGAACAACCATTTTAATGGAACTTTAAACCCAACACGTCGCCAGCTCCGGTCAGCTGAGCAGCGTCTGAGGTTCTGCTGACGTCCACAGACACAGACATCCAGAGAGTGCCATAATATTAGCATCTCAAAAGCAGGAGCTCTTTCTTCTCCAAACTGAGGACTGGAAAGTGTGCCAGAAAGAGAGAAAGAGTGATAGAGAGAGAGAGGGTGGAAAGAGAGGAAAGCGCAGAAAGGGGACATGGGAAAAAATGACTCTAATGTGCCCAAATGCCCTGTCCTACTTCTGTCAGACAATGCTAATGCCTGTCTGCTGCCAGTCAGCTAACTGCTGTCACACCATTCAGCACCATTTTAGGGGGGCATTCCTACGCCCGTTTTTTCAATTGCTGGTACAAATGCATCAGATGGACGTCTGTGGTCTGTGAAACAGAAGCGTTGCTTTTTCAAGAGTCCGGGTCAAGTCAAAAATAGTTCAGCTACTGTTAACCAGCGCGGCCCTTTGATACTCTTTTTTAACCAGTGGACCAATCAGAAGTAGACTTGAGCTTATTTAGTGTCTGTGTATGAATGCTGCACAATTTTCGTCAAAGTAAACAAACATTATCAACATCTAAGGAGACAGAAAATGCAGTTCAGCTTGAGAAAGTCTTAATCTGATTCAGTTGAAATGCAGTTATTGTGTTTTATGGATTCACTTGGTGCTGATAGTAGACATGTAGCTGTTAAGAGTGGTCAACACACACACTATAAGTGGAGTGTGACAGTAACACACTCTGTTGTACACTGCTGAGTTCGTGCTTTGCCCTCTTCAAACTGCCGATCAATTATCAGTCTAGCCAGAGCAAGGGCAGAACATGAGATCTGGGTGACTGTGTGTGTGCGTGTGTGTGTGTGTGTGTGTGTGTGGTGCTGGTATTCACTGTGTTCCCACAGGTATAATAATACCAGTACATTTTGACCTTGTGGGGACATTTTAAAAATCTAAAGTAGCAGGAAGCTTTTTTGTGATGGTTTGGTTTAGGTGTTGGGTTAATGTAGGGGATAGAAGATACAGCTGGTACAGTATAAAAATCATTACGTCTATGAAACATACCTTAAAACATGAAAACCCAACTGTGTGTGTGTGTTTGTTTGTCGGTGTGTCAATGTGTGTGTGTGTGTGTTTGCATATGCCATGGGGTTAAAGTCAAAAGCAGCACCTGCTGCTCTTAAGCTAGCACATTACAGGACTGTTATTTGAGACAGATCAGACTTCACATGCTAACCCATATGCATATATACCCGTACACATATATACCCATACAAATATATACCCATATGCATATATACCCGTACACATATATACCCATACAAATATATACCCATACGCATATATACCCATACGCATATATACCCATACGCATATATACCCATACGCATATATACCCATACACATATATACCCATACACATATATACCCATACAAATATATACCCATACAAATATATACCCATACAAATATATACCCATACGCATATATACCCATACACATATATACCCGTACACATATATACCCATATGCATATACATATATACCTATACACATATATACCCATATGCATATACATATATACCCATACACATATATACCCATACACATTAATACCCATACGCATATATACCCATATACATAAATACCCATATACATATATAACCATATACATATAACCATACACATTAATACCCATATACATATATACCCATACACATATATACATTCAACCCACACACCAGCTTTCTCTAAATGTTCTCTAAAAGTTCTCTCAAAGTTATCAAAAAAGTTCTTGAGGAACTCTTCTTAACCT